>OW028576.1:7552611-7762611 GCA_932294295.1 Alitta virens
TAGTGGGACCACGATTGATATGGTAGTGGTACCATGATTGATATGGTAGTGGGACCACGATTGATATGGTAGTGGTACCATGATTGATATGGTAGTGGGACCACGATTGATATGGTAGTGGTACCATGATTGATACGGTAGTGGGACCACGATTGATATGGTAGTGGTACCATGATTGATATGGTAGTGGGACCACGATTGATATGGTAGTGGTACCATGATTGATACGGTAGTGGGACCACGATTGATATGGTAGTGGGACCATTATTGATATGGTAGTGGGACCACGATTGATATGGTAGTGGGACCACGATTGATATGGTAGTGGGACCATTATTGATATGGTAGTGGGACCACGATTGATATGGTAGTGGAACCACGATTGATATGGTAGTGGGACCATTATTGATATGGTAGTGGGACCAGGATTGATATGGTAGTGGGACCATTATTGATACGGTAGTGGGACCACGATTGATATGGTAGTGGTACCATGATTGATATGGTAGTGGGACCACGATTGATATGCTAGTGGTACCATGATTGATGTGGTAGTGGGACCACGATTGATATGGAGTGGTACCATGATTGATATGGTAGTGGGACCACGATTTATATGGTAGGGGGACCATGATTGATATGGTAGTGGGACCACGATTGATATGGTAGTGGTACCATGATTGATACGGTAGTGGGACCACGATTGATATGGTAGTGGTACCATGATTGATACGGTAGTGGGACCACGATTGATATGGTAGTGGTACCATGATTGATATGGTAGTGGGACCACGATTGATATGGTAGTGGTACCATGATTGATACGGTAGTGGGACCACGATTGATATGGTAGTGGGACCATTATTGATATGGTAGTGGGACCACGATTGATATGGTAGTGGGACCACGATTGATATGGTAGTGGGACCAGGATTGATATGGTAGTGGGACCACGATTGATATGGTAGTGGGACCAGGATTGATATGGTAGTGGGACCATTATTGATATGGTAGTGGGACCACGATTGATATGGTAGTGGGACCACGATTGATATGGTAGTGGGACCATTATTGATATGGTAGTGGGACCACGATTGATATGGTAGTGGAACCACGATTGATATGGTAGTGGGACCATTATTGATATGGTAGTGGGACCACGATTGATATGGTAGTGGGACCATTATTGATACGGTAGTGGGACCACGATTGATATGGTAGTGGTACCATGATTGATATGGTAGTGGGACCACGATTGATATGGTAGTGGGACCATGATTGATGTGGTAGTGGGACCACGATTGATATGGAGTGGTACCATGATTGATATGGTAGTGGGACCACGATTTATATGGTAGGGGGACCATGATTGATATGGTAGTGGGACCACAATTGATATGGAGTGGTACCATGATTGATATGGTAGTGGGACCACGATTTATATGGTAGGGGGACCATTATTGATATGGTAGTGGGACCATTATTGATACGGTAGTGGGACCACGATTGATATGGTAGTGGGACCAGGATTGATATGGTAGTGGGACCATGATTGATATGGTAGTGGGACCATGATTTATCTGGAAGTGGGACCATTATTGATATGGTAGTGGGACCATGATTGATATGGTAGTGGGACCAGGATTGATATGGTAGTGGGACCATTATTGATATGGTAGTGGGACCATGATTGATATGGTAGTGGGACCACGATTGATATGGAGTGGGACCATGATTGATATGGTAGTGGGACCAGGATTGATATGGTAGTGGGACCAGGATTGATATGGTAGTGGGACCATTATTGATATGGTAGTGGGACCACTATTGATATGGTAGTGGGACCAGGATTGATATGGTAGTGGGACCACGATTGATATGGTAGTGGGACCAGGATTGATATGGTAGTGGTACCACGATTGATATGGTAGTGGTACCGTGATTGATATGGTAGTGGGACCACGATTGATATGGTAGTGGGACCATTATTGATATGGTAGTGGGACCACGATTGATATGGTAGTGGGACCAGGATTGATATGGTAGTGGGACCACGATTGATATGGTAGTGGGACCAGGATTGATATGGTAGTGGGACCATTATTGATATGGTAGTGGGACCACGATTGATATGGTAGTGGGACCACGATTGATATGGTAGTGGGACCATTATTGATATGGTAGTGGGACCACGATTGATATGGTAGTGGTACCACGATTGATATGGTAGTGGTACCATGATTGATATGGTAGTGGGACCACGATTGATATGGTAGTGGGACCACGATTGATATGGTAGTGGGACCATTATTGATATGGTAGTGGGACCACGATTGATATGGTAGTGGGACCAGGATTGATATGGTAGTGGGACCACGATTGATATGGTAGTGGGACCAGGATTGATATGGTAGTGGGACCATTATTGATATGGTAGTGGGACCACGATTGATATGGTAGTGGGACCATTATTGATATGGTAGTGGTACCATGATTGATATGGTAGTGGGACCAGGATTGATATGGTAGTGGGACCATTATTGATATGGTAGTGGGACCACGATTGATATGGTAGTGGAACCACGATTGATATGGTAGTGGGACCAGGATTGATATGGTAGTGGGACCATTATTGATATGGTAGTGGGACCACGATTGATATGGTAGTGGGACCACGATTGATATGGTAGTGGGACCATTATTGATATGGTAGTGGGACCACGATTGATATGGTAGTGGAGCCACGATTGATATGGTAGTGGGACCAGGATTGATATGGTAGTGGGACCATTATTGATACGGTAGTGGGACCACGATTGATATGGTAGTGGTACCATGATTGATATGGTAGTGGGACCACGATTGATATGGTAGTGGTACCATGATTGATGTGGTAGTGGGACCAGGATTGATATGGTAGTGGGACCATTATTGATATGGTAGTGGGACCACGATTGATATGGTAGTGGGACCACGATTGATATGGTAGTGGGACCAGGATTGATATGGTAGTGGGACCACGATTGATATGGTAGTGGGACCAGGATTGATATGGTAGTGGGACCATTATTGATATGGTAGTGGGACCATTATTGATACGGTAGTGGGACCAGGATTGATATGGTAGTGGGACCATTACTGATACGGTAGTGGGACCACGATTGATATGGTAGTGGTACCATGATTGATATGGTAGTGGGACCACGATTGATATGGTAGTGGTACCATGATTGATACGGTAGTGGGACCACGATTGATATGGTAGTGGTACCATGATTGATACGGTAGTGGGACCACGATTGATATGGTAGTGGTACCATGATTGATATGGTAGTGGGACCACGATTGATATGGTAGTGGTACCATGATTGATATGGTAGTGGGACCACGATTGATATGGTAGTGGTACCATGATTGATACGGTAGTGGGACCACGATTGATATGGTAGTGGTACCATGATTGATATGGTAGTGGGACCACGATTGATATGGTAGTGGTACCATGATTGATACGGTAGTGGGACCACGATTGATATGGTAGTGGGACCATTATTGATATGGTAGTGGGACCACGATTGATATGGTAGTGGGACCACGATTGATATGGTAGTGGGACCATTATTGATATGGTAGTGGGACCACGATTGATATGGTAGTGGAACCACGATTGATATGGTAGTGGGACCATTATTGATATGGTAGTGGGACCAGGATTGATATGGTAGTGGGACCATTATTGATACGGTAGTGGGACCACGATTGATATGGTAGTGGTACCATGATTGATATGGTAGTGGGACCACGATTGATATGCTAGTGGTACCATGATTGATGTGGTAGTGGGACCACGATTGATATGGAGTGGTACCATGATTGATATGGTAGTGGGACCACGATTTATATGGTAGGGGGACCATGATTGATATGGTAGTGGGACCACGATTGATATGGAGTGGTACCATGATTGATATGGTAGTGGGACCACGATTTATATGGTAGGGGGACCATTATTGATATGGTAGTGGGACCATTATTGATACGGTAGTGGGACCACGATTGATATGGTAGTGGGACAAGGATTGATATGGTAGTGGGACCATGATTGATATGGTAGTGGGACCATGATTTATCTGGAAGTGGGACCATTATTGATATGGTAGTGGGACCACGATTGATATGGTAGTGGTACCATGATTGATACGGTAGTGGGACCACGATTGATATGGTAGTGGTACCATGATTGATACGGTAGTGGGACCACGATTGATATGGTAGTGGTACCATGATTGATATGGTAGTGGGACCACGATTGATATGGTAGTGGTACCATGATTGATATGGTAGTGGGACCACGATTGATATGGTAGTGGTACCATGATTGATACGGTAGTGGGACCACGATTGATATGGTAGTGGTACCATGATTGATATGGTAGTGGGACCACGATTGATATGGTAGTGGTACCATGATTGATACGGTAGTGGGACCACGATTGATATGGTAGTGGGACCATTATTGATATGGTAGTGGGACCACGATTGATATGGTAGTGGGACCACGATTGATATGGTAGTGGGACCATTATTGATATGGTAGTGGGACCACGATTGATATGGTAGTGGAACCACGATTGATATGGTAGTGGGACCATTATTGATATGGTAGTGGGACCAGGATTGATATGGTAGTGGGACCATTATTGATAGGGTAGTGGGACCACGATTGATATGGTAGTGGTACCATGATTGATATGGTAGTGGGACCACGATTGATATGCTAGTGGTACCATGATTGATGTGGTAGTGGGACCACGATTGATATGGAGTGGTACCATGATTGATATGGTAGTGGGACCACGATTTATATGGTAGGGGGACCATGATTGATATGGTAGTGGGACCACGATTGATATGGAGTGGTACCATGATTGATATGGTAGTGGGACCACGATTTATATGGTAGGGGGACCATTATTGATATGGTAGTGGGACCATTATTGATACGGTAGTGGGACCACGATTGATATGGTAGTGGGACCAGGATTGATATGGTAGTGGGACCATGATTGATATGGTAGTGGGACCATGATTTATCTGGAAGTGGGACCATTATTGATATGGTAGTGGGACCACGATTGATATGGTAGTGGGACCAGGATTGATATGGTAGTGGGACCATGATTGATATGGTAGTGGGACCATGATTGATATGAAAGTTGGACCATGATTGATATGGTAGTGGGACCACGATTGATATGGTAGTGGTACCATGATTGATATGGTAGTGGGACCATGATTGATATGGAGTGGGACCATGATTGATATGGTAGTGGTACCATGATTGATATGGTAGTGGTACCACGATTGATATGGTAGTGGTACCATGATTGATATGGTAGTGGTACCACGATTGATATGGTAGTGGGACCATGATTGATATGGTAGTGGGACCATGATTGATATGGAGTGGGACCATGATTGATATGGTAGTGGTACCATGATTGATATGGTAGTGGGACCACGATTGATATGGTAGTGGGACCAGGATTGATATGGTAGTGGGACCACAATTGATATGGTAGTGGGACCATTAATGATATGGTAGTGGGACCACGATTGATATGGTAGTGGTACCATGATTGATATGGTATTGGGACCACGATTGATATGGTAGTGGGACCACGATTGATATGGTAGTGGGACCATTATTGATATGGTAGTGGGACCACGATTGATATGGTAGTGGGACCACGATTGATATGGTAGTGGTACCATTATTGATATGGTAGTGGGACCACAATTTATATGGTAGTGGGACCACGATTGATATGGTAGTGGGACCAGGATTGATATGGTAGTGGGACCAGGATTGATATGGTAGTGGTACCATGATTGATATGGTAGTGGGACCACGATTGATATGGTAGTGGGACCATGATTGATATGGTAGTGGGACCACGATTGATATGGTAGTGGGACCAGGATTGATATGGTAGTGGGACCATGATTGATATGGTAGTGGGACCATGATTGATATGAAAGTTGGACCATGATTGATATGGTAGTGGGACCACGATTGATATGGTAGTGGTACCATGATTGATATGGTAGTGGGACCATGATTGATATGGAGTGGGACCATGATTGATATGGTAGTGGTACCATGATTGATATGGTAGTGGTACCACGATTGATATGGTAGTGGTACCATGATTGATATGGTAGTGGGACCACGATTGATATGGTAGTGGGACCATGATTGATATGGTAGTGGGACCATGATTGATATGGAGTGGGACCATGATTGATATGGTAGTGGTACCATGATTGATATGGTAGTGGGACCACGATTGATATGGTAGTGGGACCAGGATTGATATGGTAGTGGGACCACAATTGATATGGTAGTGGGACCATTAATGATATGGTAGTGGGACCACGATTGATATGGTAGTGGTACCATGATTGATATGGTAGTGGGACCACGATTGATATGGTAGTGGGACCACGATTGATATGGTAGTGGGACCATTATTGATATGGTAGTGGGACCACGATTGATATGGTAGTGGGACCACGATTGATATGGTAGTGGTACCATTATTGATATGGTAGTGGGACCACCATTTATATGGTAGTGGGACCACGATTGATATGGTAGTGGGACCAGGATTGATATGGTAGTGGTACCATGATTGATATGGTAGTGGGACCACGATTGATATGGTAGTGGGACCACGATTGATATGGTAGTGGGACCATTATTGATATGGTAGTGGGACCACGATTGATATGGTAGTGGGACCACGATTGATATGGTAGTCGGACCATGATTGATATGGTAGTGGGACCAGGATTGATATGGTAGTGGGACCACGATTGATATGGTAGTGGGACCACGATTGATATGGTAGTGGTACCATGATTGATATGGTAGTGGGACCATGATTGATATGGAGTGGGACCATGATTGATATGGTAGTGGTACCATGATTGATATGGTAGTGGGACCATGATTGATATGGAGTGGGACCATGATTGATATGGTAGTGGTACCATGATTGATATGGTAGTGGTACCACGATTGATATGGTAGTGGTACCATGATTGATATGGTAGTGGGACCACGATTGATATGGTAGTGGGACCATGATTGATATGGTAGTGGGACCATGATTGATATGGAGTGGGACCATGATTGATATGGTAGTGGTACCATGATTGATATGGTAGTGGGACCACGATTGATATGGTAGTGGGACCAGGATTGATATGGTAGTGGGACCACAATTGATATGGTAGTGGGACCATTAATGATATGGTAGTGGGACCACGATTGATATGGTAGTGGTACCATGATTGATATGGTAGTGGGACCACGATTGATATGGTAGTGGGACCACGATTGATATGGTAGTGGGACCATTATTGATATGGTAGTGGGACCACGATTGATATGGTAGTGGGACCAGGATTGATATGGTAGTGGTACCATGATTGATATGGTAGTGGGACCACGATTGATATGGTAGTGGGACCATGATTGATATGGTAGTGGGACCACGATTGATATGGTAGTGGTACCATTATTGATATGGTAGTGGGACCACAATTTATATGGTAGTGGGACCACGATTGATATGGTAGTGGGACCAGGATTGATATGGTAGTGGTACCATGATTGATATGGTAGTCGGACCATGATTGATATGGTAGTGGGACCAGGATTGATATGGTAGTGGGACCACGATTGATATGGTAGTGGGACCACGATTGATATGGTAGTGGTACCATGATTGATATGGTAGTGGGACCATGATTGATATGGAGTGGGACCATGATTGATATGGTAGTGGTACCATGATTGATATGGTAGTGGGACCATGATTGATATGGAGTGGGACCATGATTGATATGGTAGTGGTACCATGATTGATATGGTAGTGGTACCACGATTGATATGGTAGTGGTACCATGATTGATATGGTAGTGGGACCACGATTGATATGGTAGTGGGACCATGATTGATATGGTAGTGGGACCATGATTGATATGGAGTGGGACCATGATTGATATGGTAGTGGTACCATGATTGATATGGTAGTGGGACCACGATTGATATGGTAGTGGGACCAGGATTGATATGGTAGTGGGACCACAATTGATATGGTAGTGGGACCATTAATGATATGGTAGTGGGACCACGATTGATATGGTAGTGGTACCATGATTGATATGGTAGTGGGACCACGATTGATATGGTAGTGGGACCACGATTGATATGGTAGTGGGACCATTATTGATATGGTAGTGGGACCACGATTGATATGGTAGTGGGACCACGATTGATATGGTAGTGGTACCATTATTGATATGGTAGTGGGACCACAATTTATATGGTAGTGGGACCACGATTGATATGGTAGTGGGACCAGGATTGATATGGTAGTGGTACCATGATTGATATGGTAGTGGGACCACGATTGATATGGTAGTGGGACCAGGATTGATATGGTAGTGGTACCATGATTGATATGGTAGTGGGACCACGATTGATATGGTAGTGGGACCATGATTGATATGGTAGTGGGACCACGATTGATATGGTAGTGGTACCATTATTGATATGGTAGTGGGACCACAATTTATATGGTAGTGGGACCACGATTGATATGGTAGTGGGACCAGGATTGATATGGTAGTGGTACCATGATTGATATGGTAGTCGGACCATGATTGATATGGTAGTGGGACCAGGATTGATATGGTAGTGGGACCACGATTGATATGGTAGTGGGACCACGATTGATATGGTAGTGGTACCATGATTGATATGGTAGTGGGACCATGATTGATATGGAGTGGGACCATGATTGATATGGTAGTGGTACCATGATTGATATGGTAGTGGGACCATTATTGATACGGTAGTGGGACCAGGATTGATATGGTAGTGGGACCATTATTGATACGGTAGTGGGACCACATTGATATGGTAGTGGTACCATGATTGATATGGTAGTGGGACCACGATTGATATGGTAGTGGTACCATGATTGATACGGTAGTGGGACCACGATTGATATGGTAGTGGTACCATGATTGATACGGTAGTGGGACCACGATTGATATGGTAGTGGTACCATGATTGATATGGTAGTGGGACCACGATTGATATGGTAGTGGTACCATGATTGATACGGTAGTGGGACCACGATTGATATGGTAGTGGTACCATGATTGATACGGTAGTGGGACCACGATTGATATGGTAGTGGTACCATGATTGATATGGTAGTGGGACCACGATTGATATGGTAGTGGTACCATGATTGATACCGTAGTGGGACCACGATTGATATGGTAGTGGGACCATTATTGATATGGTAGTGGGACCACGATTGATATGGTAGTGGGACCACGATTGATATGGTAGTGGGACCATTATTGATATGGTAGTGGGACCACGATTGATATGGTAGTGGAACCACGATTGATATGGTAGTGGGACCATTATTGATATGGTAGTGGGACCAGGATTGATATGGTAGTGGGACCACGATTGATATGGTAGTGGTACCATGATTGATACGGTAGTGGGACCACGATTGATATGGTAGTGGTACCATGATTGATATGGTAGTGGGACCACGATTGATATGGTAGTGGTACCATGATTGATATGGTAGTGGGACCACGATTGATATGGTAGTGGTACCATGATTGATACGGTAGTGGGACCACGATTGATATGGTAGTGGTACCATGATTGATATGGTAGTGGGACCACGATTGATATGGTAGTGGTACCATGATTGATACGGTAGTGGGACCACGATTGATATGGTAGTGGGACCATTATTGATATGGTAGTGGGACCACGATTGATATGGTAGTGGGACCACGATTGATATGGTAGTGGGACCATTATTGATATGGTAGTGGGACCACGATTGATATGGTAGTGGAACCACGATTGATATGGTAGTGGGACCATTATTGATATGGTAGTGGGACCAGGATTGATATGGTAGTGGGACCATTATTGATACGGTAGTGGGACCACGATTGATATGGTAGTGGTACCATGATTGATATGGTAGTGGGACCACGATTGATATGCTAGTGGTACCATGATTGATGTGGTAGTGGGACCACGATTGATATGGAGTGGTACCATGATTGATATGGTAGTGGGACCACGATTTATATGGTAGGGGGACCATGATTGATATGGTAGTGGGACCACGATTGATATGGAGTGGTACCATGATTGATATGGTAGTGGGACCACGATTTATATGGTAGGGGGACCATTATTGATATGGTAGTGGGACCATTATTGATACGGTAGTGGGACCACGATTGATATGGTAGTGGGACAAGGATTGATATGGTAGTGGGACCATGATTGATATGGTAGTGGGACCATGATTTATCTGGAAGTGGGACCATTATTGATATGGTAGTGGGACCACGATTGATATGGTAGTGGTACCATGATTGATACGGTAGTGGGACCACGATTGATATGGTAGTGGTACCATGATTGATACGGTAGTGGGACCACGATTGATATGGTAGTGGTACCATGATTGATATGGTAGTGGGACCACGATTGATATGGTAGTGGTACCATGATTGATATGGTAGTGGGACCACCATTGATATGGTAGTGGTACCATGATTGATACGGTAGTGGGACCACGATTGATATGGTAGTGGTACCATGATTGATATGGTAGTGGGACCACGATTGATATGGTAGTGGTACCATGATTGATACGGTAGTGGGACCACGATTGATATGGTAGTGGGACCATTATTGATATGGTAGTGGGACCACGATTGATATGGTAGTGGGACCACGATTGATATGGTAGTGGGACCATTATTGATATGGTAGTGGGACCACGATTGATATGGTAGTGGAACCACGATTGATATGGTAGTGGGACCATTATTGATATGGTAGTGGGACCAGGATTGATATGGTAGTGGGACCATTATTGATAGGGTAGTGGGACCACGATTGATATGGTAGTGGTACCATGATTGATATGGTAGTGGGACCACGATTGATATGCTAGTGGTACCATGATTGATGTGGTAGTGGGACCACGATTGATATGGAGTGGTACCATGATTGATATGGTAGTGGGACCACGATTTATATGGTAGGGGGACCATGATTGATATGGTAGTGGGACCACGATTGATATGGAGTGGTACCATGATTGATATGGTAGTGGGACCACGATTTATATGGTAGGGGGACCATTATTGATATGGTAGTGGGACCATTATTGATACGGTAGTGGGACCACGATTGATATGGTAGTGGGACCAGGATTGATATGGTAGTGGGACCATGATTGATATGGTAGTGGGACCATGATTTATCTGGAAGTGGGACCATTATTGATATGGTAGTGGGACCACGATTGATATGGTAGTGGGACCACGATTGATATGGTAGTGGTACCATTATTGATATGGTAGTGGGACCACCATTTATATGGTAGTGGGACCACGATTGATATGGTAGTGGGACCAGGATTGATATGGTAGTGGTACCATGATTGATATGGTAGTGGGACCACGATTGATATGGTAGTGGGACCAGGATTGATATGGTAGTGGTACCATGATTGATATGGTAGTGGGACCACGATTGATATGGTAGTGGGACCATGATTGATATGGTAGTGGGACCACGATTGATATGGTAGTGGTACCATTATTGATATGGTAGTGGGACCACAATTTATATGGTAGTGGGACCACGATTGATATGGTAGTGGGACCAGGATTGATATGGTAGTGGTACCATGATTGATATGGTAGTCGGACCATGATTGATATGGTAGTGGGACCAGGATTGATATGGTAGTGGGACCACGATTGATATGGTAGTGGGACCACGATTGATATGGTAGTGGTACCATGATTGATATGGTAGTGGGACCATGATTGATATGGAGTGGGACCATGATTGATATGGTAGTGGTACCATGATTGATATGGTAGTGGGACCATGATTGATATGGAGTGGGACCATGATTGATATGGTAGTGGTACCATGATTGATATGGTAGTGGTACCACGATTGATATGGTAGTGGTACCATGATTGATATGGTAGTGGGACCACGATTGATATGGTAGTGGGACCATGATTGATATGGTAGTGGGACCATGATTGATATGGAGTGGGACCATGATTGATATGGTAGTGGTACCATGATTGATATGGTAGTGGGACCACGATTGATATGGTAGTGGGACCAGGATTGATATGGTAGTGGGACCACAATTGATATGGTAGTGGGACCATTAATGATATGGTAGTGGGACCACGATTGATATGGTAGTGGTACCATGATTGATATGGTAGTGGGACCACGATTGATATGGTAGTGGGACCACGATTGATATGGTAGTGGGACCATTATTGATATGGTAGTGGGACCACGATTGATATGGTAGTGGGACCACGATTGATATGGTAGTGGTACCATTATTGATATGGTAGTGGGACCACAATTTATATGGTAGTGGGACCACGATTGATATGGTAGTGGGACCAGGATTGATATGGTAGTGGTACCATGATTGATATGGTAGTGGGACCACGATTGATATGGTAGTGGGACCAGGATTGATATGGTAGTGGTACCATGATTGATATGGTAGTGGGACCACGATTGATATGGTAGTGGGACCATGATTGATATGGTAGTGGGACCACGATTGATATGGTAGTGGTACCATTATTGATATGGTAGTGGGACCACAATTTATATGGTAGTGGGACCACGATTGATATGGTAGTGGGACCAGGATTGATATGGTAGTGGTACCATGATTGATATGGTAGTCGGACCATGATTGATATGGTAGTGGGACCAGGATTGATATGGTAGTGGGACCACGATTGATATGGTAGTGGGACCACGATTGATATGGTAGTGGTACCATGATTGATATGGTAGTGGGACCATGATTGATATGGAGTGGGACCATGATTGATATGGTAGTGGTACCATGATTGATATGGTAGTGGGACCATTATTGATACGGTAGTGGGACCAGGATTGATATGGTAGTGGGACCATTATTGATACGGTAGTGGGACCACATTGATATGGTAGTGGTACCATGATTGATATGGTAGTGGGACCACGATTGATATGGTAGTGGTACCATGATTGATACGGTAGTGGGACCACGATTGATATGGTAGTGGTACCATGATTGATACGGTAGTGGGACCACGATTGATATGGTAGTGGTACCATGATTGATATGGTAGTGGGACCACGATTGATATGGTAGTGGTACCATGATTGATACGGTAGTGGGACCACGATTGATATGGTAGTGGTACCATGATTGATACGGTAGTGGGACCACGATTGATATGGTAGTGGTACCATGATTGATATGGTAGTGGGACCACGATTGATATGGTAGTGGTACCATGATTGATACCGTAGTGGGACCACGATTGATATGGTAGTGGGACCATTATTGATATGGTAGTGGGACCACGATTGATATGGTAGTGGGACCACGATTGATATGGTAGTGGGACCATTATTGATATGGTAGTGGGACCACGATTGATATGGTAGTGGAACCACGATTGATATGGTAGTGGGACCATTATTGATATGGTAGTGGGACCAGGATTGATATGGTAGTGGGACCACGATTGATATGGTAGTGGTACCATGATTGATACGGTAGTGGGACCACGATTGATATGGTAGTGGTACCATGATTGATATGGTAGTGGGACCACGATTGATATGGTAGTGGTACCATGATTGATATGGTAGTGGGACCACGATTGATATGGTAGTGGTACCATGATTGATACGGTAGTGGGACCACGATTGATATGGTAGTGGTACCATGATTGATATGGTAGTGGGACCACGATTGATATGGTAGTGGTACCATGATTGATACGGTAGTGGGACCACGATTGATATGGTAGTGGGACCATTATTGATATGGTAGTGGGACCACGATTGATATGGTAGTGGGACCACGATTGATATGGTAGTGGGACCATTATTGATATGGTAGTGGGACCACGATTGATATGGTAGTGGAACCACGATTGATATGGTAGTGGGACCATTATTGATATGGTAGTGGGACCAGGATTGATATGGTAGTGGGACCATTATTGATACGGTAGTGGGACCACGATTGATATGGTAGTGGTACCATGATTGATATGGTAGTGGGACCACGATTGATATGCTAGTGGTACCATGATTGATGTGGTAGTGGGACCACGATTGATATGGAGTGGTACCATGATTGATATGGTAGTGGGACCACGATTTATATGGTAGGGGGACCATGATTGATATGGTAGTGGGACCACGATTGATATGGAGTGGTACCATGATTGATATGGTAGTGGGACCACGATTTATATGGTAGGGGGACCATTATTGATATGGTAGTGGGACCATTATTGATACGGTAGTGGGACCACGATTGATATGGTAGTGGGACAAGGATTGATATGGTAGTGGGACCATGATTGATATGGTAGTGGGACCATGATTTATCTGGAAGTGGGACCATTATTGATATGGTAGTGGGACCACGATTGATATGGTAGTGGTACCATGATTGATACCATAGTGGGACCACGATTGATATGGTAGTGGTACCATGATTGATACGGTAGTGGGACCACGATTGATATGGTAGTGGTACCATGATTGATATGGTAGTGGGACCACGATTGATATGGTAGTGGTACCATGATTGATATGGTAGTGGGACCACGATTGATATGGTAGTGGTACCATGATTGATACGGTAGTGGGACCACGATTGATATGGTAGTGGTACCATGATTGATATGGTAGTGGGACCACGATTGATATGGTAGTGGTACCATGATTGATACGGTAGTGGGACCACGATTGATATGGTAGTGGGACCATTATTGATATGGTAGTGGGACCACGATTGATATGGTAGTGGGACCACGATTGATATGGTAGTGGGACCATTATTGATATGGTAGTGGGACCACGATTGATATGGTAGTGGAACCACGATTGATATGGTAGTGGGACCATTATTGATATGGTAGTGGGACCAGGATTGATATGGTAGTGGGACCATTATTGATAGGGTAGTGGGACCACGATTGATATGGTAGTGGTACCATGATTGATATGGTAGTGGGACCACGATTGATATGCTAGTGGTACCATGATTGATGTGGTAGTGGGACCACGATTGATATGGAGTGGTACCATGATTGATATGGTAGTGGGACCACGATTTATATGGTAGGGGGACCATGATTGATATGGTAGTGGGACCACGATTGATATGGAGTGGTACCATGATTGATATGGTAGTGGGACCACGATTTATATGGTAGGGGGACCATTATTGATATGGTAGTGGGACCATTATTGATACGGTAGTGGGACCACGATTGATATGGTAGTGGGACCAGGATTGATATGGTAGTGGGACCATGATTGATATGGTAGTGGGACCATGATTTATCTGGAAGTGGGACCATTATTGATATGGTAGTGGGACCACGATTGATATGGTAGTGGGACCAGGATTGATATGGTAGTGGGACCATGATTGATATGGTAGTGGGACCATGATTGATATGAAAGTTGGACCATGATTGATATGGTAGTGGGACCACGATTGATATGGTAGTGGTACCATGATTGATATGGTAGTGGGACCATGATTGATATGGAGTGGGACCATGATTGATATGGTAGTGGTACCATGATTGATATGGTAGTGGTACCACGATTGATATGGTAGTGGTACCATGATTGATATGGTAGTGGTACCACGATTGATATGGTAGTGGGACCATGATTGATATGGTAGTGGGACCATTATTGATACGGTAGTGGGACCAGGATTGATATGGTAGTGGGACCATTATTGATACGGTAGTGGGACCACATTGATATGGTAGTGGTACCATGATTGATATGGTAGTGGGACCACGATTGATATGGTAGTGGTACCATGATTGATACGGTAGTGGGACCACGATTGATATGGTAGTGGTACCATGATTGATACGGTAGTGGGACCACGATTGATATGGTAGTGGTACCATGATTGATATGGTAGTGGGACCACGATTGATATGGTAGTGGTACCATGATTGATACGGTAGTGGGACCACGATTGATATGGTAGTGGTACCATGATTGATACGGTAGTGGGACCACGATTGATATGGTAGTGGTACCATGATTGATATGGTAGTGGGACCACGATTGATATGGTAGTGGTACCATGATTGATACCGTAGTGGGACCACGATTGATATGGTAGTGGGACCATTATTGATATGGTAGTGGGACCACGATTGATATGGTAGTGGGACCACGATTGATATGGTAGTGGGACCATTATTGATATGGTAGTGGGACCACGATTGATATGGTAGTGGAACCACGATTGATATGGTAGTGGGACCATTATTGATATGGTAGTGGGACCAGGATTGATATGGTAGTGGGACCACGATTGATATGGTAGTGGTACCATGATTGATACGGTAGTGGGACCACGATTGATATGGTAGTGGTACCATGATTGATATGGTAGTGGGACCACGATTGATATGGTAGTGGTACCATGATTGATATGGTAGTGGGACCACGATTGATATGGTAGTGGTACCATGATTGATACGGTAGTGGGACCACGATTGATATGGTAGTGGTACCATGATTGATATGGTAGTGGGACCACGATTGATATGGTAGTGGTACCATGATTGATACGGTAGTGGGACCACGATTGATATGGTAGTGGGACCATTATTGATATGGTAGTGGGACCACGATTGATATGGTAGTGGGACCACGATTGATATGGTAGTGGGACCATTATTGATATGGTAGTGGGACCACGATTGATATGGTAGTGGAACCACGATTGATATGGTAGTGGGACCATTATTGATATGGTAGTGGGACCAGGATTGATATGGTAGTGGGACCATTATTGATACGGTAGTGGGACCACGATTGATATGGTAGTGGTACCATGATTGATATGGTAGTGGGACCACGATTGATATGCTAGTGGTACCATGATTGATGTGGTAGTGGGACCACGATTGATATGGAGTGGTACCATGATTGATATGGTAGTGGGACCACGATTTATATGGTAGGGGGACCATGATTGATATGGTAGTGGGACCACGATTGATATGGAGTGGTACCATGATTGATATGGTAGTGGGACCACGATTTATATGGTAGGGGGACCATTATTGATATGGTAGTGGGACCATTATTGATACGGTAGTGGGACCACGATTGATATGGTAGTGGGACAAGGATTGATATGGTAGTGGGACCATGATTGATATGGTAGTGGGACCATGATTTATCTGGAAGTGGGACCATTATTGATATGGTAGTGGGACCACGATTGATATGGTAGTGGTACCATGATTGATACCATAGTGGGACCACGATTGATATGGTAGTGGTACCATGATTGATACGGTAGTGGGACCACGATTGATATGGTAGTGGTACCATGATTGATATGGTAGTGGGACCACGATTGATATGGTAGTGGTACCATGATTGATATGGTAGTGGGACCACGATTGATATGGTAGTGGTACCATGATTGATACGGTAGTGGGACCACGATTGATATGGTAGTGGTACCATGATTGATATGGTAGTGGGACCACGATTGATATGGTAGTGGTACCATGATTGATACGGTAGTGGGACCACGATTGATATGGTAGTGGGACCATTATTGATATGGTAGTGGGACCACGATTGATATGGTAGTGGGACCACGATTGATATGGTAGTGGGACCATTATTGATATGGTAGTGGGACCACGATTGATATGGTAGTGGAACCACGATTGATATGGTAGTGGGACCATTATTGATATGGTAGTGGGACCAGGATTGATATGGTAGTGGGACCATTATTGATAGGGTAGTGGGACCACGATTGATATGGTAGTGGTACCATGATTGATATGGTAGTGGGACCACGATTGATATGCTAGTGGTACCATGATTGATGTGGTAGTGGGACCACGATTGATATGGAGTGGTACCATGATTGATATGGTAGTGGGACCACGATTTATATGGTAGGGGGACCATGATTGATATGGTAGTGGGACCACGATTGATATGGAGTGGTACCATGATTGATATGGTAGTGGGACCACGATTTATATGGTAGGGGGACCATTATTGATATGGTAGTGGGACCATTATTGATACGGTAGTGGGACCACGATTGATATGGTAGTGGGACCAGGATTGATATGGTAGTGGGACCATGATTGATATGGTAGTGGGACCATGATTTATCTGGAAGTGGGACCATTATTGATATGGTAGTGGGACCACGATTGATATGGTAGTGGGACCAGGATTGATATGGTAGTGGGACCATGATTGATATGGTAGTGGGACCATGATTGATATGAAAGTTGGACCATGATTGATATGGTAGTGGGACCACGATTGATATGGTAGTGGTACCATGATTGATATGGTAGTGGGACCATGATTGATATGGAGTGGGACCATGATTGATATGGTAGTGGTACCATGATTGATATGGTAGTGGTACCACGATTGATATGGTAGTGGTACCATGATTGATATGGTAGTGGTACCACGATTGATATGGTAGTGGGACCATGATTGATATGGTAGTGGGACCATGATTGATATGGAGTGGGACCATGATTGATATGGTAGTGGTACCATGATTGATATGGTAGTGGGACCACGATTGATATGGTAGTGGGACCAGGATTGATATGGTAGTGGGACCACAATTGATATGGTAGTGGGAACATTAATGATATGGTAGTGGGACCACGATTGATATGGTAGTGGTACCATGATTGATATGGTATTGGGACCACGATTGATATGGTAGTGGGACCACGATTGATATGGTAGTGGGACCATTATTGATATGGTAGTGGGACCACGATTGATATGGTAGTGGGACCACGATTGATATGGTAGTGGTACCATTATTGATATGGTAGTGGGACCACAATTTATATGGTAGTGGGACCACGATTGATATGGTAGTGGGACCAGGATTGATATGGTAGTGGTACCATGATTGATATGGTAGTGGGACCACGATTGATATGGTAGTGGGACCAGGATTGATATGGTAGTGGTACCATGATTGATATGGTAGTGGGACCACGATTGATATGGTAGTGGGACCATGATTGATATGGTAGTGGGACCACGATTGATATGGTAGTGGGACCAGGATTGATATGGTAGTGGGACCATGATTGATATGGTAGTGGGACCATGATTGATATGAAAGTTGGACCATGATTGATATGGTAGTGGGACCACGATTGATATGGTAGTGGTACCATGATTGATATGGTAGTGGGACCATGATTGATATGGAGTGGGACCATGATTGATATGGTAGTGGTACCATGATTGATATGGTAGTGGTACCACGATTGATATGGTAGTGGTACCATGATTGATATGGTAGTGGGACCACGATTGATATGGTAGTGGGACCATGATTGATATGGTAGTGGGACTATGATTGATATGGAGTGGGACCATGATTGATATGGTAGTGGTACCATGATTGATATGGTAGTGGGACCACGATTGATATGGTAGTGGGACCAGGATTGATATGGTAGTGGGACCACAATTGATATGGTAGTGGGACCATTAATGATATGGTAGTGGGACCACGATTGATATGGTAGTGGTACCATGATTGATATGGTAGTGGGACCACGATTGATATGGTAGTGGGACCACGATTGATATGGTAGTGGGACCATTATTGATATGGTAGTGGGACCACGATTGATATGGTAGTGGGACCACGATTGATATGGTAGTGGTACCATTATTGATATGGTAGTGGGACCACCATTTATATGGTAGTGGGACCACGATTGATATGGTAGTGGGACCAGGATTGATATGGTAGTGGTACCATGATTGATATGGTAGTGGGACCACGATTGATATGGTAGTGGGACCAGGATTGATATGGTAGTGGTACCATGATTGATATGGTAGTGGGACCACGATTGATATGGTAGTGGGACCATGATTGATATGGTAGTGGGACCACGATTGATATGGTAGTGGTACCATTATTGATATGGTAGTGGGACCACAATTTATATGGTAGTGGGACCACGATTGATATGGTAGTGGGACCAGGATTGATATGGTAGTGGTACCATGATTGATATGGTAGTCGGACCATGATTGATATGGTAGTGGGACCAGGATTGATATGGTAGTGGGACCACGATTGATATGGTAGTGGGACCACGATTGATATGGTAGTGGTACCATGATTGATATGGTAGTGGGACCATGATTGATATGGAGTGGGACCATGATTGATATGGTAGTGGTACCATGATTGATATGGTAGTGGGACCATGATTGATATGGAGTGGGACCATGATTGATATGGTAGTGGTACCATGATTGATATGGTAGTGGTACCACGATTGATATGGTAGTGGTACCATGATTGATATGGTAGTGGGACCACGATTGATATGGTAGTGGGACCATGATTGATATGGTAGTGGGACCATGATTGATATGGAGTGGGACCATGATTGATATGGTAGTGGTACCATGATTGATATGGTAGTGGGACCACGATTGATATGGTAGTGGGACCAGGATTGATATGGTAGTGGGACCACAATTGATATGGTAGTGGGACCATTAATGATATGGTAGTGGGACCACGATTGATATGGTAGTGGTACCATGATTGATATGGTAGTGGGACCACGATTGATATGGTAGTGGGACCACGATTGATATGGTAGTGGGACCATTATTGATATGGTAGTGGGACCACGATTGATATGGTAGTGGGACCACGATTGATATGGTAGTGGTACCATTATTGATATGGTAGTGGGACCACAATTTATATGGTAGTGGGACCACGATTGATATGGTAGTGGGACCAGGATTGATATGGTAGTGGTACCATGATTGATATGGTAGTGGGACCACGATTGATATGGTAGTGGGACCAGGATTGATATGGTAGTGGTACCATGATTGATATGGTAGTGGGACCACGATTGATATGGTAGTGGGACCATGATTGATATGGTAGTGGGACCACGATTGATATGGTAGTGGTACCATTATTGATATGGTAGTGGGACCACAATTTATATGGTAGTGGGACCACGATTGATATGGTAGTGGGACCAGGATTGATATGGTAGTGGTACCATGATTGATATGGTAGTCGGACCATGATTGATATGGTAGTGGGACCAGGATTGATATGGTAGTGGGACCACGATTGATATGGTAGTGGGACCACGATTGATATGGTAGTGGTACCATGATTGATATGGTAGTGGGACCATGATTGATATGGAGTGGGACCATGATTGATATGGTAGTGGTACCATGATTGATATGGTAGTGGGACCATTATTGATACGGTAGTGGGACCAGGATTGATATGGTAGTGGGACCATTATTGATACGGTAGTGGGACCACATTGATATGGTAGTGGTACCATGATTGATATGGTAGTGGGACCACGATTGATATGGTAGTGGTACCATGATTGATACGGTAGTGGGACCACGATTGATATGGTAGTGGTACCATGATTGATACGGTAGTGGGACCACGATTGATATGGTAGTGGTACCATGATTGATATGGTAGTGGGACCACGATTGATATGGTAGTGGTACCATGATTGATACGGTAGTGGGACCACGATTGATATGGTAGTGGTACCATGATTGATACGGTAGTGGGACCACGATTGATATGGTAGTGGTACCATGATTGATATGGTAGTGGGACCACGATTGATATGGTAGTGGTACCATGATTGATACCGTAGTGGGACCACGATTGATATGGTAGTGGGACCATTATTGATATGGTAGTGGGACCACGATTGATATGGTAGTGGGACCACGATTGATATGGTAGTGGGACCATTATTGATATGGTAGTGGGACCACGATTGATATGGTAGTGGAACCACGATTGATATGGTAGTGGGACCATTATTGATATGGTAGTGGGACCAGGATTGATATGGTAGTGGGACCACGATTGATATGGTAGTGGTACCATGATTGATACGGTAGTGGGACCACGATTGATATGGTAGTGGGACCATTATTGATATGGTAGTGGGACCACGATTGATATGGTAGTGGGACCACGATTGATATGGTAGTGGGACCATTATTGATATGGTAGTGGGACCACGATTGATATGGTAGTGGAACCACGATTGATATGGTAGTGGGACCATTATTGATATGGTAGTGGGACCAGGATTGATATGGTAGTGGGACCATTATTGATACGGTAGTGGGACCACGATTGATATGGTAGTGGTACCATGATTGATATGGTAGTGGGACCACGATTGATATGCTAGTGGTACCATGATTGATGTGGTAGTGGGACCACGATTGATATGGAGTGGTACCATGATTGATATGGTAGTGGGACCACGATTTATATGGTAGGGGGACCATGATTGATATGGTAGTGGGACCACGATTGATATGGAGTGGTACCATGATTGATATGGTAGTGGGACCACGATTTATATGGTAGGGGGACCATTATTGATATGGTAGTGGGACCATTATTGATACGGTAGTGGGACCACGATTGATATGGTAGTGGGACCAGGATTGATATGGTAGTGGGACCATGATTGATATGGTAGTGGGACCATGATTTATCTGGAAGTGGGACCATTATTGATATGGTAGTGGGACCACGATTGATATGGTAGTGGTACCATGATTGATACGGTAGTGGGACCACGATTGATATGGTAGTGGTACCATGATTGATACGGTAGTGGGACCACGATTGATATGGTAGTGGTACCATGATTGATATGGTAGTGGGACCACGATTGATATGGTAGTGGTACCATGATTGATATGGTAGTGGGACCACGATTGATATGGTAGTGGTACCATGATTGATACGGTAGTGGGACCACGATTGATATGGTAGTGGTACCATGATTGATATGGTAGTGGGACCACGAGTGATATGGTAGTGGTACCATGATTGATACGGTAGTGGGACCACGATTGATATGGTAGTGGGACCATTATTGATATGGTAGTGGGACCACGATTGATATGGTAGTGGGACCACGATTGATATGGTAGTGGGACCATTATTGATATGGTAGTGGGACCACGATTGATATGGTAGTGGAACCACGATTGATATGGTAGTGGGACCACGATTTATATGGTAGGGGGACCATGATTGATATGGTAGTGGGACCATGATTGATATGGTAGTGGGACCACGATTTATATGGTAGGGGGACCATTATTGATATGGTAGTGGGACCATTATTGATACGGTAGTGGGACCACGATTGATATGGTAGTGGGACCAGGATTGATATGGTAGTGGGACCATGATTGATATGGTAGTGGGACCATGATTTATCTGGAAGTGGGACCATTATTGATATGGTAGTGGGACCACGATTGATATGGTAGTGGGACCAGGATTGATATGGTAGTGGGACCATGATTGATATGGTAGTGGGACCATGATTGATATGAAAGTTGGACCATGATTGATATGGTAGTGGGACCACGATTGATATGGTAGTGGTACCATGATTGATATGGTAGTGGGACCATGATTGATATGGAGTGGGACCATGATTGATATGGTAGTGGTACCATGATTGATATGGTAGTGGTACCACGATTGATATGGTAGTGGTACCATGATTGATATGGTAGTGGGACCACGATTGATATGGTAGTGGGACCATGATTGATATGGTAGTGGGACCATGATTGATATGGAGTGGGACCATGATTGATATGGTAGTGGTACCATGATTGATATGGTAGTGGGACCACGATTGATATGGTAGTGGGACCAGGATTGATATGGTAGTGGGACCACAATTGATATGGTAGTGGGACCATTAATGATATGGTAGTGGGACCACGATTGATATGGTAGTGGTACCATGATTGATATGGTATTGGGACCACGATTGATATGGTAGTGGGACCACGATTGATATGGTAGTGGGACCATTATTGATATGGTAGTGGGACCACGATTGATATGGTAGTGGGACCACGATTGATATGGTAGTGGTACCATTATTGATATGGTAGTGGGACCACAATTTATATGGTAGTGGGACCACGATTGATATGGTAGTGGGACCAGGATTGATATGGTAGTGGTACCATGATTGATATGGTAGTGGGACCACGATTGATATGGTAGTGGGACCAGGATTGATATGGTAGTGGTACCATGATTGATATGGTAGTGGGACCACGATTGATATGGTAGTGGGACCATGATTGATATGGTAGTGGGACCACGATTGATATGGTAGTGGGACCAGGATTGATATGGTAGTGGGACCATGATTGATATGGTAGTGGGACCATGATTGATATGAAAGTTGGACCATGATTGATATGGTAGTGGGACCACGATTGATATGGTAGTGGTACCATGATTGATATGGTAGTGGGACCATGATTGATATGGAGTGGGACCATGATTGATATGGTAGTGGTACCATGATTGATATGGTAGTGGTACCACGATTGATATGGTAGTGGTACCATGATTGATATGGTAGTGGGACCACGATTGATATGGTAGTGGGACCATGATTGATATGGTAGTGGGACCATGATTGATATGGAGTGGGACCATGATTGATATGGTAGTGGTACCATGATTGATATGGTAGTGGGACCACGATTGATATGGTAGTGGGACCAGGATTGATATGGTAGTGGGACCACAATTGATATGGTAGTGGGACCATTAATGATATGGTAGTGGGACCACGATTGATATGGTAGTGGTACCATGATTGATATGGTAGTGGGACCACGATTGATATGGTAGTGGGACCACGATTGATATGGTAGTGGGACCATTATTGATATGGTAGTGGGACCACGATTGATATGGTAGTGGGACCACGATTGATATGGTAGTGGTACCATTATTGATATGGTAGTGGGACCACAATTTATATGGTAGTGGGACCACGATTGATATGGTAGTGGGACCAGGATTGATATGGTAGTGGTACCATGATTGATATGGTAGTGGGACCACGATTGATATGGTGGTGGGACCAGGATTGATATGGTAGTGGTACCATGATTGATATGGTAGTGGGACCACGATTGATATGGTAGTGGGACCATGATTGATATGGTAGTGGGACCACGATTGATATGGTAGTGGTACCATTATTGATATGGTAGTGGGACCACAATTTATATGGTAGTGGGACCACGATTGATATGGTAGTGGGACCAGGATTGATATGGTAGTGGTACCATGATTGATATGGTAGTCGGACCATGATTGATATGGTAGTGGGACCAGGATTGATATGGTAGTGGGACCACGATTGATATGGTAGTGGGACCACGATTGATATGGTAGTGGTACCATGATTGATATGGTAGTGGGACCATGATTGATATGGAGTGGGACCATGATTGATATGGTAGTGGTACCATGATTGATATGGTAGTGGGACCATGATTGATATGGAGTGGGACCATGATTGATATGGTAGTGGTACCATGATTGATATGGTAGTGGTACCACGATTGATATGGTAGTGGTACCATGATTGATATGGTAGTGGGACCATGATTGATATGGTAGTGGGACCATGATTGATATGGTAGTGGGACCATGATTGATATGGAGTGGGACCATGATTGATATGGTAGTGGTACCATGATTGATATGGTAGTGGGACCACGATTGATATGGTAGTGGGACCAGGATTGATATGGTAGTGGGACCACAATTGATATGGTAGTGGGACCATTAATGATATGGTAGTGGGACCACGATTGATATGGTAGTGGTACCATGATTGATATGGTAGTGGGACCACGATTGATATGGTAGTGGGACCACGATTGATATGGTAGTGGGACCATTATTGATATGGTAGTGGGACCACGATTGATATGGTAGTGGGACCACGATTGATATGGTAGTGGTACCATTATTGATATGGTAGTGGGACCACAATTTATATGGTAGTGGGACCACGATTGATATGGTAGTGGGACCAGGATTGATATGGTAGTGGTACCATGATTGATATGGTAGTGGGACCACGATTGATATGGTAGTGGGACCAGGATTGATATGGTAGTGGTACCATGATTGATATGGTAGTGGGACCACGATTGATATGGTAGTGGGACCATGATTGATATGGTAGTGGGACCACGATTGATATGGTAGTGGTACCATTATTGATATGGTAGTGGGACCACAATTTATATGGTAGTGGGACCAGGATTGATATGGTAGTGGTACCATGATTGATATGGTAGTCGGACCATGATTGATATGGTAGTGGGACCAGGATTGATATGGTAGTGGGACCACGATTGATATGGTAGTGGGACCACGATTGATATGGTAGTGGTACCATGATTGATATGGTAGTGGGACCATGATTGATATGGAGTGGGACCATGATTGATATGGTAGTGGTACCATGATTGATATGGTAGTGGGACCATTATTGATACGGTAGTGGGACCAGGATTGATATGGTAGTGGGACCATTATTGATACGGTAGTGGGACCACATTGATATGGTAGTGGTACCATGATTGATATGGTAGTGGGACCACGATTGATATGGTAGTGGTACCATGATTGATACGGTAGTGGGACCACGATTGATATGGTAGTGGTACCATGATTGATACGGTAGTGGGACCACGATTGATATGGTAGTGGTACCATGATTGATATGGTAGTGGGACCACGATTGATATGGTAGTGGTACCATGATTGATACGGTAGTGGGACCACGATTGATATGGTAGTGGTACCATGATTGATACGGTAGTGGGACCACGATTGATATGGTAGTGGTACCATGATTGATATGGTAGTGGGACCACGATTGATATGGTAGTGGTACCATGATTGATACCGTAGTGGGACCACGATTGATATGGTAGTGGGACCATTATTGATATGGTAGTGGGACCACGATTGATATGGTAGTGGGACCACGATTGATATGGTAGTGGGACCATTATTGATATGGTAGTGGGACCACGATTGATATGGTAGTGGAACCACGATTGATATGGTAGTGGGACCATTATTGATATGGTAGTGGGACCAGGATTGATATGGTAGTGGGACCATTATTGATACGGTAGTGGGACCACGATTGATATGGTAGTGGTACCATGATTGATATGGTAGTGGGACCACGATTGATATGGTAGTGGTACCATGATTGATGTGGTAGTGGGACCACGATTGATATGGAGTGGTACCATGATTGATATGGTAGTGGGACCACGATTTATATGGTAGGGGGACCATGATTGATATGGTAGTGGGACCACGATTGATATGGTAGGGGGACCATTATTGATATGGTAGTGGGACCATGATTTATCTGGAAGTGGGACCATTATTGATATGGTAGTGGGACCACGATTGATATGGTAGTGGGACCAGGATTGATATGGTAGTGGGACCATGATTAATATGGTAGTGGGACCATGATTGATATGAAAGTTGGACCATGATTGATATGGTAGTGGGACCACGATTGATATGGTAGTGGTACCATGATTGATATGGTAGTGGGACCATGATTGATATGGAGTGGGACCATGATTGATATGGTAGTGGTACCATGATTGATATGGTAGTGGTACCACGATTGATATGGTAGTGGTACCATGATTGATATGGTAGTGGGACCACGATTGATATGGTAGTGGGACCATGATTGATATGGTAGTGGGACCATGATTGATATGGAGTGGGACCATGATTGATATGGTAGTGGTACCATGATTGATATGGTAGTGGGACCACGATTGATATGGTAGTGGGACCAGGATTGATATGGTAGTGGGACCAGGATTGATATGGTAGTGGGACCATTAATGATATGGTAGTGGGACCACGATTGATATGGTAGTGGTACCATGATTGATATGGTAGTGGGACCACGATTGATATGGTAGTGGGACCACGATTGATATGGTAGTGGGACCATTATTGATATGGTAGTGGGACCACGATTGATATGGTAGTGGGACCACGATTGATATGGTAGTGGTACCATTATTGATATGGTAGTGGGACCACAATTTATATGGTAGTGGGACCACGATTGATATGGTAGTGGGACCAGGATTGATATGGTAGTGGTACCATGATTGATATGGTAGTGGGACCACGATTGATATGGTAGTGGGACCAGGATTGATATGGTAGTGGTACCATGATTGATATGGTAGTGGGACCACGATTGATATGGTAGTGGGACCATGATTGATATGGTAGTGGGACCACGATTGATATGGTAGTGGTACCATTATTGATATGGTAGTGGGACCACAATTTATATGGTAGTGGGACCACGATTGATATGGTAGTGGGACCAGGATTGATATGGTAGTGGTACCATGATTGATATGGTAGTCGGACCATGATTGATATGGTAGTGGGACCAGGATTGATATGGTAGTGGTACCATGATTGATACGGTAGTGGGACCACGATTGATATGGTAGTGGGACCATTATTGATATGGTAGTGGGACCACGATTGATATGGTAGTGGGACCACGATTGATATGGTAGTGGGACCATTATTGATATGGTAGTGGGACCACGATTGATTTGGTAGTGGAACCACGATTGATATGGTAGTGGGACCATTATTGATATGGTAGTGGGACCAGGATTGATATGGTAGTGGGACCATTATTGATACGGTAGTGGGACCACGATTGATATGGTAGTGGTACCATGATTGATATGGTAGTGGGACCACGATTGATATGGTAGTGGTACCATGATTGATGTGGTAGTGGGACCACGATTGATATGGTAGTGGGACCATTATTGATATGGTAGTGGGACCACGATTGATATGTTAGTGGGACCACGATTGATATGGTAGTGGTACCATTATTGATATGGTAGTGGGACCACAATTTATATGGTAGTGGGACCACGATTGATATGGTAGTGGGACCAGGATTGATATGGTAGTGGTACCATGATTGATATGGTAGTGGGACCACGATTGATATGGTAGTGGGACCAGGATTGATATGGTAGTGGTACCATGATTGATATGGTAGTGGGACCACGATTGATATGGTAGTGGGACCATGATTGATATGGTAGTGGGACCACGATTGATATGGTAGTGGTACCATTATTGATATGGTAGTGGGACCACAATTTATATGGTAGTGGGACCACGATTGATATGGTAGTGGGACCAGGATTGATATGGTAGTGGTACCATGATTGATATGGTAGTCGGACCATGATTGATATGGTAGTGGGACCAGGATTGATATGGTAGTGGGACCACGATTGATATGGTAGTGGGACCAGGATTGATATGGTAGTGGGACCACGATTGATATGGTAGTGGGACCACGATTGATATGGTAGTGGTACCATGATTGATATGGTAGTGGGACCATGATTGATATGGAGTGGGACCATGATTGATATGGTAGTGGTACCATGATTGATATGGTAGTGGGACCACGATTGATATGGTAGTGGGACCAGGATTGATATGGTAGTGGGACCACGATTGATATGGTAGTGGGACCAGGATTGATATGGTAGTGGTACCATGATTGATATGGTAGTGGGACCACGATTGATATGGTAGTG
Source organism: Alitta virens (assembly GCA_932294295.1). Classification (NCBI taxonomy): domain Eukaryota; kingdom Metazoa; phylum Annelida; class Polychaeta; order Phyllodocida; family Nereididae; genus Alitta; species Alitta virens. Next base: position 7,582,454 of record OW028576.1, read on the forward strand.
GGACCAGGATTGATATGGTAGTGGGACCACGATTGATATGGTAGTGGGACCACGATTGATATGGTAGTGGTACCATGATTGATATGGTAGTGGGACCATGATTGATATGGTAGTGGGACCATGATTGATATGGTAGTGGGACAACGATTGATATGGTAGTGGGACCACGATTGATATGGTAGTGGGACCACAATTTATATGGTAGTGGGACCACGATTGATATGGTAGTGGGACCATGATTGATATGGTAGTGGGACCAGGATTGATATGGTAGTGGGACCATTATTGATATGGTAGTGGGACCACGATTGATATGGTAGTGGGACCAGGATTGATATGGTAGTGGGACCACGATTGATATGGTAGTGGGACCATTATTGATATGGTAGTGGGACCATGATTGATATGGTAGTGGGACCATGATTGATATGGTAGTGGTACCATTATTGATATGGTAGTGGGACCACGATTGATATGGTAGTGGGACCACAATTTATATGGTAGTGGGACCACGATTGATATGGTAGTGGGACCAGGATTGATATGGTAGTGGGACCATTATTGATATGGTAGTGGGACCACGATTGATATGGTAGTGGGACCACGATTGATATGGTAGTGGGACCATTATTGATATGGTAGTGGGACCACGATTGATATGGTAGTGGGACCAGGATTGATATGGTAGTGGCACCACAATTGATATGGTAGTGGGATCAGGATTGATATGGTAGTGGGACCATTATTGATATGGTAGTGGGATCACGATTGATATGGTAGTGGGACCAGGATTGATCTGGTTGTGGGACCATTATTGATATGGTAGTGGGACCACGATTGATATGGTAGTGGGACCACAATTTATATGGTAGTGGGACCACGATTGATATGGTAGTGGGACCAGGATTGATATGGTAGTGGGACCACTATTGATATGGTAGTGGGACCACGATTGATATGGTAGTGGTACCATGATTGATATGGTAGTGGGACCACGATTGATATGGTAGTGGTACCGTGATTGATACGGTAGTGGGACCACGATTGATATGGTAGTGGGACCATTATTGATATGGTAGTGGGACCACGATTGATATGGTAGTGGGACCACGATTGATATGGTAGTGGGACCAGGATTGATATGGTAGTGGGACCACGATTGATATGGTAGTGGGACCAGGATTGATATGGTAGTGGGACCATTATTGATATGGTAGTGGGACCACGATTGATATGGTAGTGGGACCACGATTGATATGGTAATGGGACCATTATTGATATGGTAGTGGGACCGCGATTGATATGGTAGTGGAACCACGATTGATATGGTAGTGGGACCATTATTGATATGGTAGTTGGACCAGGATTGATATGGTAGTGGGACCATTATTGATATGGTAGTGGGACCACGATTGATATGGTAGTGGTACCATGATTGATATGGTAGTGGGACCAGGATTGATATGGTAGTGGTACCATGATTGATGTGGTAGTGGGACCACGATTGATATGGAGTGGTACCATGATTGATATGGTAGTGGGACCACGATTGATATGGTAGTGGGACCAGGATTGATATGGTAGTGGGACCAGGATTGATATGGTAGTGGGACCATTGTTGATATGGTTGTGGGACCACGATTGATATGGTAGTGGGACCACGATTGATATGGTAGTGGGACCATTATTGATATGGTAGTGGGACCACGATTGATATGGTAGTGGAACCACGATTGATATGGTAGTGGGACCAGGATTGATATGGTAGTGGGACCATTATTGATACGGTAGTGGGACCACGATTGATATGGTAGGGGGACCATGATTGATATGGTAGTGGGACCACGATTGATATGGAGTGGTACCATGATTGATATGGTAGTGGGACCACGATTTATATGGTAGGGGGACCATTATTGATATGGTAGTGGGACCATTATTGATACGGTAGTGGGACCATGATTGATATGGAGTGGGACCATGATTGATATGGTAGTGGTACCATGATTGATATGGTAGTGGGACCACGATTGATATGGTAGTGGGACCAGGATTGATATGGTAGTGGGACCATGATTGATATGGTAGTGGGACCATTAATGATATGGTAGTGGGACCACGATTGATATGGTAGTGGTACCATGATTGATATGGTAGTGGGACCACGATTGATATGGTAGTGGGACCACGATTGATATGGTAGTGGGACCATTATTGATATGGTAGTGGGACCACGATTGATATGTTAGTGGGACCACGATTGATATGGTAGTGGTACCATTATTGATATGGTAGTGGGACCACAATTTATATGGTAGTGGGACCACGATTGATATGGTAGTGGGACCAGGATTGATATGGTAGTGGTACCATGATTGATATGGTAGTGGGACCACGATTGATATGGTAGTGGGACCAGGATTGATATGGTAGTGGTACCATGATTGATATGGTAGTGGGACCACGATTGATATGGTAGTGGGACCATGATTGATATGGTAGTGGGACCACGATTGATATGGTAGTGGTACCATTATTGATATGGTAGTGGGACCACAATTTATATGGTAGTGGGACCACGATTGATATGGTAGTGGGACCAGGATTGATATGGTAGTGGTACCATGATTGATATGGTAGTCGGACCATGATTGATATGGTAGTGGGACCAGGATTGATATGGTAGTGGGACCACGATTGATATGGTAGTGGGACCAGGATTGATATGGTAGTGGGACCACGATTGATATGGTAGTGGGACCACGATTGATATGGTAGTGGTACCATGATTGATATGGTAGTGGGACCATGATTGATATGGAGTGGGACCATGATTGATATGGTAGTGGTACCATGATTGATATGGTAGTGGGACCACGATTGATATGGTAGTGGGACCAGGATTGATATGGTAGTGGGACCACGATTGATATGGTAGTGGGACCAGGATTGATATGGTAGTGGTACCATGATTGATATGGTAGTGGGACCACGATTGATATGGTAGTGGGACCAGGATTGATATGGTAGTGGGACCACGATTGATATGGTAGTGGGACCACGATTGATATGGTAGTGGTACCATGATTGATATGGTAGTGGGACCATGATTGATATGGAGTGGGACCATGATTGATATGGTAGTGGGACAACGATTGATATGGTAGTGGGACCACGATTGATATGGTAGTGGGACCACAATTTATATGGTAGTGGGACCACGATTGATATGGTAGTGGGACCATGATTGATATGGTAGTGGGACCATTATTGATATGGTAGTGGGACCATTATTGATATGGTAGTGGGACCACGATTGATATGGTAGTGGGACCAGGATTGATATGGTAGTGGGACCACGATTGATATGGTAGTGGGACCATTATTGATATGGTAGTGGGACCATGATTGATATGGTAGTGGGACCATGATTGATATGGTAGTGGTACCATTATTGATATGGTAGTGGGACCACGATTGATATGGTAGTGGGACCACAATTTATATGGTAGTGGGACCACGATTGATATGGTAGTGGGACCAGGATTGATATGGTAGTGGGACCATTATTGATATGGTAGTGGGACCACGATTGATATGGTAGTGGGACCACGATTGATATGGTAGTGGGACCATTATTGATATGGTAGTGGGACCACGATTGATATGGTAGTGGGACCAGGATTGATATGGTAGTGGCACCACAATTGATATGGTAGTGGGATCAGGATTGATATGGTAGTGGGACCATTATTGATATGGTAGTGGGACCACGATTGATATGGTAGTGGGACCAGGATTGATCTGGTTGTGGGACCATTATTGATATGGTAGTGGGACCACGATTGATATGGTAGTGGGACCACAATTTATATGGTAGTGGGACCACGATTGATATGGTAGTGGGACCAGGATTGATATGGTAGTGGGACCACTATTGATATGGTAGTGGGACCACGATTGATATGGTAGTGGTACCATGATTGATATGGTAGTGGGACCACGATTGATATGGTAGTGGTACCATGATTGATACGGTAGTGGGACCACGATTGATATGGTAGTGGGACCATTATTGATATGGTAGTGGGACCACGATTGATATGGTAGTGGGACCACGATTGATATGGTAGTGGGACCAGGATTGATATGGTAGTGGGACCACGATTGATATGGTAGTGGGACCAGGATTGATATGGTAGTGGGACCATTATTGATATGGTAGTGGGACCACGATTGATATGGTAGTGGGACCACGATTGATATGGTAATGGGACCATTATTGATATGGTAGTGGGACCGCGATTGATATGGTAGTGGAACCACGATTGATATGGTAGTGGGACCATTATTGATATGGTAGTTGGACCAGGATTGATATGGTAGTGGGACCATTATTGATATGGTAGTGGGACCACGATTGATATGGTAGTGGTACCATGATTGATATGGTAGTGGGACCAGGATTGATATGGTAGTGGTACCATGATTGATGTGGTAGTGGGACCACGATTGATATGGAGTGGTACCATGATTGATATGGTAGTGGGACCACGATTGATATGGTAGTGGGACCAGGATTGATATGGTAGTGGGACCAGGATTGATATGGTAGTGGGACCATTGTTGATATGGTTGTGGGACCACGATTGATATGGTAGTGGGACCACGATTGATATGGTAGTGGGACCATTATTGATATGGTAGTGGGACCACGATTGATATGGTAGTGGAACCACGATTGATATGGTAGTGGGACCAGGATTGATATGGTAGTGGGACCATTATTGATACGGTAATGGGACCACGATTGATATGGTAGTGGTACCATGATTGATATGGTAGTGGGACCACGATTGATATGGTAGTGGTACCATGATTGATGTGGTAGTGGGACCAGGATTGATATGGTAGTGGGACCATTATTGATATGGTAGTGGGACCACGATTGATATGGTAGTGGGACCACGATTGATATGGTAGTGGGACCAGGATTGATATGGTAGTGGGACCACGATTGATATGGTAGTGGGACCATTATTGATATGGTAGTGGGACCATTATTGATACGGTAGTGGGACCAGGATTGATATGGTAGTGGGACCATTATTGATACGGTAGTGGGACCACGATTGATATGGTAGTGGTACCATGATTGATATGGTAGTGGGACCACGATTGATATGGTAGTGGTACCATGATTGATATGGTAGTGGGACCAGGATTGATATGGTAGTGGGACCATTATTGATATGGTAGTGGGACCATGATTGATATGGTAGTGGGACCACGATTGATATGGAGTGGGACCATGATTGATATGGTAGTGGGACCATGATTGATATGGTAGTGGGACCATTATTGATATGGTAGTGGGACCACTATTGATATGGTAGTGGGACCAGGATTGATATGGTAGTGGGACCACGATTGATATGGTAGTGGGACCAGGATTGATATGGTAGTGGTACCACGATTGATATGGTAGTGGTACCGTGATTGATATGGTAGTGGGACCAGGATTGATATGGTAGTGGGACCACGATTGATATGGTAGTGGGACCAGGATTGATATGGTAGTGGGACCATTATTGATATGGTAGTGGGACCACGATTGATATGGTAGTGGGACCATTATTGATATGGTAGTGGGACCACGATTGATATGGTAGTGGGACCACGATTGATATGGTAGTGGGACCATTATTGATATGGTAGTGGGACCACGATTGATATGGTAGTGGTACCACGATTGATATGGTAGTGGTACCATGATTGATATGGTAGTGGGACCACGATTGATATGGTAGTGGGACCATTATTGATATGGTAGTGGGACCACGATTGATATGGTAGTGGGACCAGGATTGATATGGTAGTGGGACCACGATTGATATGGTAGTGGGACCAGGATTGATATGGTAGTGGGACCATTATTGATATGGTAGTGGGACCACGATTGATATGGTAGTGGGACCACGATTGATATGGTAGTGGGACCATTATTGATATGGTAGTGGGACCAGGATTGATATGGTAGTGGTACCATGATTGATATGGTAGTGGGACCAGGATTGATATGGTAGTGGTACCATGATTGATATGGTAGTGGGACCACGATTGATATGGTAGTGGGACCAGGATTGATATGGTAGTGGTACCATGATTGATATGGTAGTGGGACCACGATTGATATGGTAGTGGGACCATGATTGATATGGTAGTGGGACCACGATTGATATGGTAGTGGTACCATTATTGATATGGTAGTGGGACCACAATTTATATGGTAGTGGGACCACGATTGATATGGTAGTGGGACCAGGATTGATATGGTAGTGGTACCATGATTGATATGGTAGTCGGACCATGATTGATATGGTAGTGGGACCAGGATTGATATGGTAGTGGGACCACGATTGATATGGTAGTGGGACCAGGATTGATATGGTAGTGGGACCACGATTGATATGGTAGTGGGACCACGATTGATATGGTAGTGGTACCATGATTGATATGGTAGTGGGACCATGATTGATATGGAGTGGGACCATGATTGATATGGTAGTGGTACCATGATTGATATGGTAGTGGGACCACGATTGATATGGTAGTGGGACCAGGATTGATATGGTAGTGGGACCACGATTGATATGGTAGTGGGACCAGGATTGATATGGTAGTGGTACCATGATTGATATGGTAGTGGGACCACGATTGATATGGTAGTGGGACCAGGATTGATATGGTAGTGGGACCACGATTGATATGGTAGTGGGACCACGATTGATATGGTAGTGGTACCATGATTGATATGGTAGTGGGACCATGATTGATATGGTAGTGGGACCATGATTGATATGGTAGTGGGACAACGATTGATATGGTAGTGGGACCACGATTGATATGGTAGTGGGACCACAATTTATATGGTAGTGGGACCACGATTGATATGGTAGTGGGACCATGATTGATATGGTAGTGGGACCAGGATTGATATGGTAGTGGGACCATTATTGATATGGTAGTGGGACCACGATTGATATGGTAGTGGGACCAGGATTGATATGGTAGTGGGACCACGATTGATATGGTAGTGGGACCATTATTGATATGGTAGTGGGACCATGATTGATATGGTAGTGGGACCATGATTGATATGGTAGTGGTACCATTATTGATATGGTAGTGGGACCACGATTGATATGGTAGTGGGACCACAATTTATATGGTAGTGGGACCACGATTGATATGGTAGTGGGACCAGGATTGATATGGTAGTGGGACCATTATTGATATGGTAGTGGGACCACGATTGATATGGTAGTGGGACCACGATTGATATGGTAGTGGGACCATTATTGATATGGTAGTGGGACCACGATTGATATGGTAGTGGGACCAGGATTGATATGGTAGTGGCACCACAATTGATATGGTAGTGGGATCAGGATTGATATGGTAGTGGGACCATTATTGATATGGTAGTGGGATCACGATTGATATGGTAGTGGGACCAGGATTGATCTGGTTGTGGGACCATTATTGATATGGTAGTGGGACCACGATTGATATGGTAGTGGGACCACAATTTATATGGTAGTGGGACCACGATTGATATGGTAGTGGGACCAGGATTGATATGGTAGTGGGACCACTATTGATATGGTAGTGGGACCACGATTGATATGGTAGTGGTACCATGATTGATATGGTAGTGGGACCACGATTGATATGGTAGTGGTACCATGATTGATACGGTAGTGGGACCACGATTGATATGGTAGTGGGACCATTATTGATATGGTAGTGGGACCACGATTGATATGGTAGTGGGACCACGATTGATATGGTAGTGGGACCAGGATTGATATGGTAGTGGGACCACGATTGATATGGTAGTGGGACCAGGATTGATATGGTAGTGGGACCATTATTGATATGGTAGTGGGACCACGATTGATATGGTAGTGGGACCACGATTGATATGGTAATGGGACCATTATTGATATGGTAGTGGGACCGCGATTGATATGGTAGTGGAACCACGATTGATATGGTAGTGGGACCATTATTGATATGGTAGTTGGACCAGGATTGATATGGTAGTGGGACCATTATTGATATGGTAGTGGGACCACGATTGATATGGTAGTGGTACCATGATTGATATGGTAGTGGGACCAGGATTGATATGGTAGTGGTACCATGATTGATGTGGTAGTGGGACCACGATTGATATGGAGTGGTACCATGATTGATATGGTAGTGGGACCACGATTGATATGGTAGTGGGACCAGGATTGATATGGTAGTGGGACCAGGATTGATATGGTAGTGGGACCATTGTTGATATGGTTGTGGGACCACGATTGATATGGTAGTGGGACCACGATTGATATGGTAGTGGGACCATTATTGATATGGTAGTGGGACCACGATTGATATGGTAGTGGAACCACGATTGATATGGTAGTGGGACCAGGATTGATATGGTAGTGGGACCATTATTGATACGGTAGTGGGACCACGATTGATATGGTAGGGGGACCATGATTGATATGGTAGTGGGACCACGATTGATATGGAGTGGTACCATGATTGATATGGTAGTGGGACCACGATTTATATGGTAGGGGGACCATTATTGATATGGTAGTGGGACCATTATTGATACGGTAGTGGGACCATGATTGATATGGAGTGGGACCATGATTGATATGGTAGTGGTACCATGATTGATATGGTAGTGGGACCACGATTGATATGGTAGTGGGACCAGGATTGATATGGTAGTGGGACCATGATTGATATGGTAGTGGGACCATTAATGATATGGTAGTGGGACCACGATTGATATGGTAGTGGTACCATGATTGATATGGTAGTGGGACCACGATTGATATGGTAGTGGGACCACGATTGATATGGTAGTGGGACCATTATTGATATGGTAGTGGGACCACGATTGATATGTTAGTGGGACCACGATTGATATGGTAGTGGTACCATTATTGATATGGTAGTGGGACCACAATTTATATGGTAGTGGGACCACGATTGATATGGTAGTGGGACCAGGATTGATATGGTAGTGGTACCATGATTGATATGGTAGTGGGACCACGATTGATATGGTAGTGGGACCAGGATTGATATGGTAGTGGTACCATGATTGATATGGTAGTGGGACCACGATTGATATGGTAGTGGGACCATGATTGATATGGTAGTGGGACCACGATTGATATGGTAGTGGTACCATTATTGATATGGTAGTGGGACCACAATTTATATGGTAGTGGGACCACGATTGATATGGTAGTGGGACCAGGATTGATATGGTAGTGGTACCATGATTGATATGGTAGTCGGACCATGATTGATATGGTAGTGGGACCAGGATTGATATGGTAGTGGGACCACGATTGATATGGTAGTGGGACCAGGATTGATATGGTAGTGGGACCACGATTGATATGGTAGTGGGACCACGATTGATATGGTAGTGGTACCATGATTGATATGGTAGTGGGACCATGATTGATATGGAGTGGGACCATGATTGATATGGTAGTGGTACCATGATTGATATGGTAGTGGGACCACGATTGATATGGTAGTGGGACCAGGATTGATATGGTAGTGGGACCACGATTGATATGGTAGTGGGACCAGGATTGATATGGTAGTGGTACCATGATTGATATGGTAGTGGGACCACGATTGATATGGTAGTGGGACCAGGATTGATATGGTAGTGGGACCACGATTGATATGGTAGTGGGACCACGATTGATATGGTAGTGGTACCATGATTGATATGGTAGTGGGACCATGATTGATATGGAGTGGGACCATGATTGATATGGTAGTGGGACAACGATTGATATGGTAGTGGGACCACGATTGATATGGTAGTGGGACCACAATTTATATGGTAGTGGGACCACGATTGATATGGTAGTGGGACCATGATTGATATGGTAGTGGGACCAGGATTGATATGGTAGTGGGACCATTATTGATATGGTAGTGGGACCACGATTGATATGGTAGTGGGACCAGGATTGATATGGTAGTGGGACCACGATTGATATGGTAGTGGGACCATTATTGATATGGTAGTGGGACCATGATTGATATGGTAGTGGGACCATGATTGATATGGTAGTGGTACCATTATTGATATGGTAGTGGGACCACGATTGATATGGTAGTGGGACCACAATTTATATGGTAGTGGGACCACGATTGATATGGTAGTGGGACCAGGATTGATATGGTAGTGGGACCATTATTGATATGGTAGTGGGACCACGATTGATATGGTAGTGGGACCACGATTGATATGGTAGTGGGACCATTATTGATATGGTAGTGGGACCACGATTGATATGGTAGTGGGACCAGGATTGATATGGTAGTGGCACCACAATTGATATGGTAGTGGGATCAGGATTGATATGGTAGTGGGACCATTATTGATATGGTAGTGGGACCACGATTGATATGGTAGTGGGACCAGGATTGATCTGGTTGTGGGACCATTATTGATATGGTAGTGGGACCACGATTGATATGGTAGTGGGACCACAATTTATATGGTAGTGGGACCACGATTGATATGGTAGTGGGACCAGGATTGATATGGTAGTGGGACCACTATTGATATGGTAGTGGGACCACGATTGATATGGTAGTGGTACCATGATTGATATGGTAGTGGGACCACGATTGATATGGTAGTGGTACCATGATTGATACGGTAGTGGGACCACGATTGATATGGTAGTGGGACCATTATTGATATGGTAGTGGGACCACGATTGATATGGTAGTGGGACCACGATTGATATGGTAGTGGGACCAGGATTGATATGGTAGTGGGACCACGATTGATATGGTAGTGGGACCAGGATTGATATGGTAGTGGGACCATTATTGATATGGTAGTGGGACCACGATTGATATGGTAGTGGGACCACGATTGATATGGTAATGGGACCATTATTGATATGGTAGTGGGACCGCGATTGATATGGTAGTGGAACCACGATTGATATGGTAGTGGGACCATTATTGATATGGTAGTTGGACCAGGATTGATATGGTAGTGGGACCATTATTGATATGGTAGTGGGACCACGATTGATATGGTAGTGGTACCATGATTGATATGGTAGTGGGACCAGGATTGATATGGTAGTGGTACCATGATTGATGTGGTAGTGGGACCACGATTGATATGGAGTGGTACCATGATTGATATGGTAGTGGGACCACGATTGATATGGTAGTGGGACCAGGATTGATATGGTAGTGGGACCAGGATTGATATGGTAGTGGGACCATTGTTGATATGGTTGTGGGACCACGATTGATATGGTAGTGGGACCACGATTGATATGGTAGTGGGACCATTATTGATATGGTAGTGGGACCACGATTGATATGGTAGTGGAACCACGATTGATATGGTAGTGGGACCAGGATTGATATGGTAGTGGGACCATTATTGATACGGTAATGGGACCACGATTGATATGGTAGTGGTACCATGATTGATATGGTAGTGGGACCACGATTGATATGGTAGTGGTACCATGATTGATGTGGTAGTGGGACCAGGATTGATATGGTAGTGGGACCATTATTGATATGGTAGTGGGACCACGATTGATATGGTAGTGGGACCACGATTGATATGGTAGTGGGACCAGGATTGATATGGTAGTGGGACCACGATTGATATGGTAGTGGGACCAGGATTGATATGGTAGTGGGACCATTATTGATATGGTAGTGGGACCATTATTGATACGGTAGTGGGACCAGGATTGATATGGTAGTGGGACCATTATTGATACGGTAGTGGGACCACGATTGATATGGTAGTGGTACCATGATTGATATGGTAGTGGGACCACGATTGATATGGTAGTGGTACCATGATTGATATGGTAGTGGGACCAGGATTGATATGGTAGTGGGACCATTATTGATATGGTAGTGGGACCATGATTGATATGGTAGTGGGACCACGATTGATATGGAGTGGGACCATGATTGATATGGTAGTGGGACCATGATTGATATGGTAGTGGGACCATTATTGATATGGTAGTGGGACCACTATTGATATGGTAGTGGGACCAGGATTGATATGGTAGTGGGACCACGATTGATATGGTAGTGGGACCAGGATTGATATGGTAGTGGTACCACGATTGATATGGTAGTGGTACCGTGATTGATATGGTAGTGGGACCAGGATTGATATGGTAGTGGGACCACGATTGATATGGTAGTGGGACCAGGATTGATATGGTAGTGGGACCATTATTGATATGGTAGTGGGACCACGATTGATATGGTAGTGGGACCATTATTGATATGGTAGTGGGACCACGATTGATATGGTAGTGGGACCACGATTGATATGGTAGTGGGACCATTATTGATATGGTAGTGGGACCACGATTGATATGGTAGTGGGACCACGATTGATATGGTAGTGGGACCATTATTGATATGGTAGTGGGACCAGGATTGATATGGTAGTGGTACCATGATTGATATGGTAGTGGGACCAGGATTGATATGGTAGTGGGACCATTATTGATATGGTAGTGGGACCACGATTGATATGGTAGTGGAACCACGATTGATATGGTAGTGGGACCAGGATTGATATGGTAGTGGGACCATTATTGATATGGTAGTGGGACCACGATTGATATGGTAGTGGGACCACGATTGATATGGTAGTGGGACCATTATTGATATGGTAGTGGGACCACGATTGATATGGTAGTGGAACCACGATTGATATGGTAGTGGGACCAGGATTGATATGGTAGTGGGACCATTATTGATACGGTAGTGGGACCACGATTGATATGGTAGTGGTACCATGATTGATATGGTAGTGGGACCACGATTGATATGGTAGTGGTACCATGATTGATGTGGTAGTGGGACCAGGATTGATATGGTAGTGGGACCATTATTGATATGGTAGTGGGACCACGATTGATATGGTAGTGGGACCACGATTGATATGGTAGTGGGACCAGGATTGATATGGTAGTGGGACCACGATTGATATGGTAGTGGGACCAGGATTGATATGGTAGTGGGACCATTATTGATATGGTAGTGGGACCATTATTGATACGGTAGTGGGACCAGGATTGATATGGTAGTGGGACCATTATTGATACGGTAGTGGGACCACGATTGATATGGTAGTGGTACCATGATTGATATGGTAGTGGGACCACGATTGATATGGTAGTGGTACCATGATTGATACGGTAGTGGGACCACGATTGATATGGTAGTGGTACCATGATTGATATGGTAGTGGGACCACGATTGATATGGTAGTGGTACCATGATTGATATGGTAGTGGGACCACGATTGATATGGTAGTGGTACCATGATTGATACGGTAGTGGGACCACGATTGATATGGTAGTGGGACCATTATTGATATGGTAGTGGGACCACGATTGATATGGTAGTGGGACCACGATTGATATGGTAGTGGGACCAGGATTGATATGGTAGTGGGACCACGATTGATATGGTAGTGGGACCAGGATTGATATGGTAGTGGGACCATTATTGATATGGTAGTGGGACCACGATTGATATGGTAGTGGGACCAGGATTGATATGGTAGTGGGACCATTATTGATATGGTAGTGGGACCACGATTGATATGGTAGTGGGACCACGATTGATATGGTAGTGGGACCATTATTGATATGGTAGTGGGACCACGATTGATATGGTAGTGGAACCACGATTGATATGGTAGTGGGACCATTATTGATATGGTAGTGGGACCACGATTGATATGGTAGTGGGACCACGATTGATATGGTAGTGGGACCATTATTGATATGGTAGTGGGACCACGATTGATATGGTAGTGGGACCAGGATTGATATGGTAGTGGGACCACGATTGATATGGTAGTGGGACCAGGATTGATATGGTAGTGGGACCATTATTGATATGGTAATGGGACCACGATTGATATGGTAGTGGGACCACGATTGATATGGTAGTGGGACCATTATTGATATGGTAGTGGGACCAGGATTGATATGGTAGTGGTACCATGATTGATATGGTAGTGGGACCAGGATTGATATGGTAGTGGGACCATTATTGATATGGTAGTGGGACCACGATTGATATGGTAGTGGAACCACGATTGATATGGTAGTGGGACCAGGATTGATATGGTAGTGGGACCATTATTGATATGGTAGTGGGACCACGATTGATATGGTAGTGGGACCACGATTGATATGGTAGTGGGACCATTATTGATATGGTAGTGGGACCACGATTGATATGGTAGTGGAACCACGATTGATATGGTAGTGGGACCAGGATTGATATGGTAGTGGGACCATTATTGATACGGTAGTGGGACCACGATTGATATGGTAGTGGTACCATGATTGATATGGTAGTGGGACCACGATTGATATGGTAGTGGTACCATGATTGATGTGGTAGTGGGACCAGGATTGATATGGTAGTGGGACCATTATTGATATGGTAGTGGGACCACGATTGATATGGTAGTGGGACCACGATTGATATGGTATTGGGACCAGGATTGATATGGTAGTGGGACCACGATTGATATGGTAGTGGGACCAGGATTGATATGGTAGTGGGACCATTATTGATATGGTAGTGGGACCATTATTGATACGGTAGTGGGACCAGGATTGATATGGTAGTGGGACCATTATTGATACGGTAGTGGGACCACGATTGATATGGTAGTGGTACCATGATTGATATGGTAGTGGGACCACGATTGATATGGTAGTGGGACCAGGATTGATATGGTAGTGGGACCACGATTGATATGGTAGTGGGACCAGGATTGATATGGTAGTGGGACCATTATTGATATGGTAATGGGACCACGATTGATATGGTAGTGGGACCACGATTGATATGGTAGTGGGACCATTATTGATATGGTAGTGGGACCAGGATTGATATGGTAGTGGTACCATGATTGATATGGTAGTGGGACCAGGATTGATATGGTAGTGGGACCATTATTGATATGGTAGTGGGACCACGATTGATATGGTAGTGGAACCACGATTGATATGGTAGTGGGACCAGGATTGATATGGTAGTGGGACCATTATTGATATGGTAGTGGGACCACGATTGATATGGTAGTGGGACCACGATTGATATGGTAGTGGGACCATTATTGATATGGTAGTGGGACCACGATTGATATGGTAGTGGAACCACGATTGATATGGTAGTGGGACCAGGATTGATATGGTAGTGGGACCATTATTGATACGGTAGTGGGACCACGATTGATATGGTAGTGGTACCATGATTGATATGGTAGTGGGACCACGATTGATATGGTAGTGGTACCATGATTGATGTGGTAGTGGGACCAGGATTGATATGGTAGTGGGACCATTATTGATATGGTAGTGGGACCACGATTGATATGGTAGTGGGACCACGATTGATATGGTATTGGGACCAGGATTGATATGGTAGTGGGACCACGATTGATATGGTAGTGGGACCAGGATTGATATGGTAGTGGGACCATTATTGATATGGTAGTGGGACCATTATTGATACGGTAGTGGGACCAGGATTGATATGGTAGTGGGACCATTATTGATACGGTAGTGGGACCACGATTGATATGGTAGTGGTACCATGATTGATATGGTAGTGGGACCACGATTGATATGGTAGTGGTACCATGATTGATACGGTAGTGGGACCACGATTGATATGGTAGTGGTACCATGATTGATACGGTAGTGGGACCACGATTGATATGGTAGTGGTACCATGATTGATATGGTAGTGGGACCACGATTGATATGGTAGTGGTACCATGATTGATACGGTAGTGGGACCACGATTGATATGGTAGTGGGACCATTATTGATATGGTAGTGGGACCACGATTGATATGGTAGTGGGACCACGATTGATATGGTAGTGGGACCAGGATTGATATGGTAGTGGGACCACGATTGATATGGTAGTGGGACCAGGATTGATATGGTAGTGGGACCATTATTGATATGGTAGTGGGACCACGATTGATATGGTAGTGGGACCACGATTGATATGGTAGTGGGACCATTATTGATATGGTAGTGGGACCACGATTGATATGGTAGTGGAACCACGATTGATATGGTAGTGGGACCATTATTGATATGGTAGTGGGACCACGATTGATATGGTAGTGGGACCACGATTGATATGGTAGTGGGACCATTATTGATATGGTAGTGGGACCACGATTGATATGGTAGTGGAACCACGATTGATATGGTAGTGGGACCATTATTGATATGGTAGTGGGACCAGGATTGATATGGTAGTGGGACCATGATTTATCTGGAAGTGGGACCATTATTGATATGGTAGTGGGACCACGATTGATATGGTAGTGGGACCAGGATTGATATGGTAGTGGGACCATTATTGATATGGTAGTGGGACCATGATTGATATGGTAGTGGGACCACGATTGATATGGAGTGGGACCATGATTGATATGGTAGTGGGACCAGGATTGATATGGTAGTGGGACCATTATTGATATGGTAGTGGGACCACTATTGATATGGTAGTGGGACCAGGATTGATATGGTAGTGGGACCACGATTGATATGGTAGTGGGACCAGGATTGATATGGTAGTGGTACCACGATTGATATGGTAGTGGTACCGTGATTGATATGGTAGTGGGACCACGATTGATATGGTAGTGGGACCATTATTGATATGGTAGTGGGACCACGATTGATATGGTAGTGGGACCAGGATTGATATGGTAGTGGGACCACGATTGATATGGTAGTGGGACCAGGATTGATATGGTAGTGGGACCATTATTGATATGGTAGTGGGACCACGATTGATATGGTAGTGGGACCACGATTGATATGGTAGTGGGACCATTATTGATATGGTAGTGGGACCACGATTGATATGGTAGTGGTACCACGATTGATATGGTAGTGGTACCATGATTGATATGGTAGTGGGACCACGATTGATATGGTAGTGGGACCATTATTGATATGGTAGTGGGACCACGATTGATATGGTAGTGGGACCAGGATTGATATGGTAGTGGGACCACGATTGATATGGTAGTGGGACCAGGATTGATATGGTAGTGGGACCATTATTGATATGGTAGTGGGACCACAATTGATATGGTAGTGGGACCACGATTGATATGGTAGTCGGACCATTATTGATATGGTAGTGGGACCACGATTGATATGGTAGTGGTACCATGATTGATATGGTAGTGGGACCAGGATTGATATGGTAGTGGGACCATTATTGATATGGTAGTGGGACCACGATTGATATGGTAGTGGAACCACGATTGATATGGTAGTGGGACCAGGATTGATATGGTAGTGGGACCATTATTGATATGGTAGTGGGACCACGATTGATATGGTAGTGGGACCACGATTGATATGGTAGTGGGACCATTATTGATATGGTAGTGGGACCACGATTGATATGGTAGTGGGACCACGATTGATATGGTAGTGGGACCAGGATTGATATGGTAGTGGGACCATTATTGATACGGTAGTGGGACCACGATTGATATGGTAGTGGTACCATGATTGATATGGTAGTGGGACCACGATTGATATGGTAGTGGTACCATGATTGATACGGTAGTGGGACCACGATTGATATGGTAGTGGGACCATTATTGATATGGTAGTGGGACCACGATTGATATGGTAGTGGGACCACGATTGATATGGTAGTGGGACCAGGATTGATATGGTAGTGGGACCACGATTGATATGGTAGTGGGACCAGGATTGATATGGTAGTGGGACCATTATTGATATGGTAGTGGGACCACGATTGATATGGTAGTGGGACCACGATTGATATGGTAATGGGACCATTATTGATATGGTAGTGGGACCGCGATTGATATGGTAGTGGAACCACGATTGATATGGTAGTGGGACCATTATTGATATGGTAGTTGGACCAGGATTGATATGGTAGTGGGACCATTATTGATATGGTAGTGGGACCACGATTGATATGGTAGTGGTACCATGATTGATATGGTAGTGGGACCAGGATTGATATGGTAGTGGTACCATGATTGATGTGGTAGTGGGACCACGATTGATATGGAGTGGTACCATGATTGATATGGTAGTGGGACCACGATTGATATGGTAGTGGGACCAGGATTGATATGGTAGTGGGACCAGGATTGATATGGTAGTGGGACCATTGTTGATATGGTAGTGGGACCACGATTGATATGGTAGTGGGACCACGATTGATATGGTAGTGGGACCATTATTGATATGGTAGTGGGACCACGATTGATATGGTAGTGGAACCACGATTGATATGGTAGTGGGACCAGGATTGATATGGTAGTGGGACCATTATTGATACGGTAGTGGGACCACGATTGATATGGTAGTGGTACCATGATTGATATGGTAGTGGGACCACGATTGATATGGTAGTGGTACCATGATTGATGTGGTAGTGGGACCAGGATTGATATGGTAGTGGGACCATTATTGATATGGTAGTGGGACCACGATTGATATGGTAGTGGGACCACGATTGATATGGTAGTGGGACCAGGATTGATATGGTAGTGGGACCACGATTGATATGGTAGTGGGACCAGGATTGATATGGTAGTGGGACCATTATTGATATGGTAGTGGGACCATTATTGATACGGTAGTGGGACCAGGATTGATATGGTAGTGGGACCATTATTGATACGGTAGTGGGACCACGATTGATATGGTAGTGGTACCATGATTGATATGGTAGTGGGACCACGATTGATATGGTAGTGGTACCATGATTGATATGGTAGTGGGACCAGGATTGATATGGTAGTGGGACCATTATTGATATGGTAGTGGGACCATGATTGATATGGTAGTGGGACCACGATTGATATGGAGTGGGACCATGATTGATATGGTAGTGGGACCATGATTGATATGGTAGTGGGACCATTATTGATATGGTAGTGGGACCACTATTGATATGGTAGTGGGACCAGGATTGATATGGTAGTGGGACCACGATTGATATGGTAGTGGGACCAGGATTGATATGGTAGTGGTACCACGATTGATATGGTAGTGGTACCGTGATTGATATGGTAGTGGGACCACGATTGATATGGTAGTGGGACCATTATTAATATGGTAGTGGTACCACGATTGATATGGTAGTGGTACCATGATTGATATGGTAGTGGGACCACGATTGATATGGTAGTGGGACCATTATTGATATGGTAGTGGGACCACGATTGATATGGTAGTGGTACCATGATTGATGTGGTAGTGGGACCACGATTGATATGGTAGTGGGACCATTATTGATATGGTAGTGGGACCACGATTGATATGGTAGTGGGACCACGATTGATATGGTAGTGGGACCAGGATTGATATGGTAGTGGGACCACGATTGATATGGTAGTGGGACCAGGATTGATATGGTAGTGGGACCATTATTGATATGGTAGTGGGACCACGATTGATATGGTAGTGGGACCACGATTGATATGGTAATGGGACCATTATTGATATGGTAGTGGGACCGCGATTGATATGGTAGTGGAACCACGATTGATATGGTAGTGGGACCATTATTGATATGGTAGTTGGACCAGGATTGATATGGTAGTGGGACCATTATTGATATGGTAGTGGGACCACGATTGATATGGTAGTGGTACCATGATTGATATGGTAGTGGGACCAGGATTGATATGGTAGTGGTACCATGATTGATGTGGTAGTGGGACCACGATTGATATGGAGTGGTACCATGATTGATATGGTAGTGGGACCACGATTGATATGGTAGTGGGACCAGGATTGATATGGTAGTGGGACCAGGATTGATATGGTAGTGGGACCATTGTTGATATGGTAGTGGGACCACGATTGATATGGTAGTGGGACCACGATTGATATGGTAGTGGGACCATTATTGATATGGTAGTGGGACCACGATTGATATGGTAGTGGAACCACGATTGATATGGTAGTGGGACCAGGATTGATATGGTAGTGGGACCATTATTGATACGGTAGTGGGACCACGATTGATATGGTAGTGGTACCATGATTGATATGGTAGTGGGACCACGATTGATATGGTAGTGGTACCATGATTGATGTGGTAGTGGGACCAGGATTGATATGGTAGTGGGACCATTATTGATATGGTAGTGGGACCACGATTGATATGGTAGTGGGACCACGATTGATATGGTAGTAGGACCAGGATTGATATGGTAGTGGGACCACGATTGATATGGTAGTGGGACCAGGATTGATATGGTAGTGGGACCATTATTGATATGGTAGTGGGACCATTATTGATACGGTAGTGGGACCAGGATTGATATGGTAGTGGGACCATTATTGATACGGTAGTGGGACCACGATTGATATGGTAGTGGTACCATGATTGATATGGTAGTGGGACCACGATTGATATGGTAGTGGTACCATGATTGATATGGTAGTGGGACCAGGATTGATATGGTAGTGGGACCATTATTGATATGGTAGTGGGACCATGATTGATATGGTAGTGGGACCACGATTGATATGGAGTGGGACCATGATTGATATGGTAGTGGGACCATGATTGATATGGTAGTGGGACCATTATTGATATGGTAGTGGGACCACTATTGATATGGTAGTGGGACCAGGATTGATATGGTAGTGGGACCACGATTGATATGGTAGTGGGACCAGGATTGATATGGTAGTGGTACCACGATTGATATGGTAGTGGTACCGTGATTGATATGGTAGTGGGACCACGATTGATATGGTAGTGGGACCATTATTAATATGGTAGTGGGACCACGATTGATATGGTAGTGGGACCAGGATTGATATGGTAGTGGGACCACGATTGATATGGTAGTGGGACCATTATTGATATGGTAGTGGGACCACGATTGATATGGTAGTGGGACCACGATTGATATGGTAGTGGGACCATTATTGATATGGTAGTGGGACCACGATTGATATGGTAGTGGTACCACGATTGATATGGTAGTGGTACCATGATTGATATGGTAGTGGGACCACGATTGATATGGTAGTGGGACCATTATTGATATGGTAGTGGGACCACGATTGATATGGTAGTGGGACCAGGATTGATATGGTAGTGGGACCACGATTGATATGGTAGTGGGACCAGGATTGATATGGTAGTGGGACCATTATTGATATGGTAGTGGGACCACGATTGATATGGTAGTGGGACCACGATTGATATGGTAGTGGGACCATTATTGATATGGTAGTGGGACCAGGATTGATATGGTAGTGGTACCATGATTGATATGGTAGTGGGACCAGGATTGATATGGTAGTGGGACCATTATTGATATGGTAGTGGGACCACGATTGATATGGTAGTGGAACCACGATTGATATGGTAGTGGGACCAGGATTGATATGGTAGTGGGACCATTATTGATATGGTAGTGGGACCACGATTGATATGGTAGTGGGACCACGATTGATATGGTAGTGGGACCATTATTGATATGGTAGTGGGACCACGATTGATATGGTAGTGGAACCACGATTGATATGGTAGTGGGACCAGGATTGATATGGTAGTGGGACCATTATTGATACGGTAGTGGGACCACGATTGATATGGTAGTGGTACCATGATTGATATGGTAGTGGGACCACGATTGATATGGTAGTGGTACCATGATTGATGTGGTAGTGGGACCAGGATTGATATGGTAGTGGGACCATTATTGATATGGTAGTGGGACCACGATTGATATGGTAGTGGGACCACGATTGATATGGTAGTGGGACCAGGATTGATATGGTAGTGGGACCACGATTGATATGGTAGTGGGACCAGGATTGATATGGTAGTGGGACCATTATTGATATGGTAGTGGGACCATTATTGATACGGTAGTGGGACCAGGATTGATATGGTAGTGGGACCATTATTGATACGGTAGTGGGACCACGATTGATATGGTAGTGGTACCATGATTGATATGGTAGTGGGACCACGATTGATATGGTAGTGGTACCATGATTGATACGGTAGTGGGACCACGATTGATATGGTAGTGGTACCATGATTGATACGGTAGTGGGACCACGATTGATATGGTAGTGGTACCATGATTGATATGGTAGTGGGACCACGATTGATATGGTAGTGGTACCATGATTGATACGGTAGTGGGACCACGATTGATATGGTAGTGGGACCATTATTGATATGGTAGTGGGACCACGATTGATATGGTAGTGGGACCACGATTGATATGGTAGTGGGACCAGGATTGATATGGTAGTGGGACCACGATTGATATGGTAGTGGGACCAGGATTGATATGGTAGTGGGACCATTATTGATATGGTAGTGGGACCACGATTGATATGGTAGTGGGACCACGATTGATATGGTAGTGGGACCAATATTGATATGGTAGTGGGACCATGATTGATATGGTAGTGGAACCACGATTGATATGGTAGTGGGACCATTATTGATATGGTAGTGGGACCACGATTGATATGGTAGTGGGACCACGATTGATATGGTAGTGGGACCATTATTGATATGGTAGTGGGACCACGATTGATATGGTAGTGGAACCACGATTGATATGGTAGTGGGACCATTATTGATATGACCAGGATTATTGATATGACCAGGATTGATATGGTAGTGGGACCATTATTGATACGGTAGTGGGACCACGATTGATATGGTAGTGGTACCATGATTGATATGGTAGTGGGACCACGATTGATATGGTAGTGGTACCATGATTGATGTGGTAGTGGGACCAGGATTGATATGGTAGTGGGACCATTATTGATATGGTAGTGGGACCACGATTGATATGGTAGTGGGACCACGATTGATATGGTAGTGGGACCACGATTGATATGGTAGTGGGACCACGATTGATATGGTAGTGGGACCACGATTGATATGGTAGTGGGACCATTATTGATATGGTAGTGGGACCATTATTGATACGGTAGTGGGACCACGATTGATATGGTAGTGGTACCATGATTGATATGGTAGTGGGACCACGATTGATATGGTAGTGGTACCATGATTGATACGGTAGTGGGACCACGATTGATATGGTAGTGGTACCATGATTGATACGGTAGTGGGACCACGATTGATATGGTAGTGGTACCATGATTGATATGGTAGTGGGACCACGATTGATATGGTAGTGGTACCGTGATTGATACGGTAGTGGGACCACGATTGATATGGTAGTGGTACCATGATTGATATGGTAGTGGGACCACGATTGATATGGTAGTGGGACCAGGATTGATATGGTAGTGGGACCATTATTGATATGGTAGTGGGACCACGATTGATATGGTAGTGGGACCACGATTGATATGGTAGTGGGACCATTATTGATATGGTAGTGGGACCAGGATTGATATGGTAGTGGTACCATGATTGATATGGTAGTGGGACCAGGATTGATATGGTAGTGGGACCATTATTGATATGGTAGTGGGACCACGATTGATATGGTAGTGGAACCACGATTGATATGGTAGTGGGACCAGGATTGATGTGGTAGTGGGACCATTATTGATATGGTAGTGGGACCACGATTGATATGGTAGTGGGACCACGATTGATATGGTAGTGGGACCATTATTGATATGGTAGTGGGACCACGATTGATATGGTAGTGGAACCACGATTGATATGGTAGTGGGACCAGGATTGATATGGTAGTGGGACCATTATTGATACGGTAGTGGGACCACGATTGATATGGTAGTGGTACCATGATTGATATGGTAGTGGGACCACGATTGATATGGTAGTGGTACCATGATTGATGTGGTAGTGGGACCAGGATTGATATGGTAGTGGGACCATTATTGATATGGTAGTGGGACCACGATTGATATGGTAGTGGGACCACGATTGATATGGTAGTGGGACCAGGATTGATATGGTAGTGGGACCACGATTGATATGGTAGTGGGACCAGGATTGATATGGTAGTGGGACCATTATTGATATGGTAGTGGGACCATTATTGATACGGTAGTGGGACCAGGATTGATATGGTAGTGGGACCATTATTGATACGGTAGTGGGACCACGATTGATATGGTAGTGGTACCATGATTGATATGGTAGTGGGACCACGATTGATATGGTAGTGGTACCATGATTGATACGGTAGTGGGACCACGATTGATATGGTAGTGGTACCATGATTGATACGGTAGTGGGACCACGATTGATATGGTAGTGGTACCATGATTGATATGGTAGTGGGACCACGATTGATATGGTAGTGGTACCATGATTGATACGGTAGTGGGACCATTATTGATATGGTAGTGGGACCAGGATTGATATGGTAGTGGGACCATGATTTATCTGGAAGTGGGACCATTATTGATATGGTAGTGGGACCACGATTGATATGGTAGTGGGACCAGGATTGATATGGTAGTGGGACCATTATTGATATGGTAGTGGGACCATGATTGATATGGTAGTGGGACCACGATTGATATGGAGTGGGACCATGATTGATATGGTAGTGGGACCAGGATTGATATGGTAGTGGGACCATTATTGATATGGTAGTGGGACCACTATTGATATGGTAGTGGGACCAGGATTGATATGGTAGTGGGACCACGATTGATATGGTAGTGGGACCAGGATTGATATGGTAGTGGTACCACGATTGATATGGTAGTGGTACCATGATTGATATGGTAGTGGGACCACGATTGATATGGTAGTGGGACCATTATTGATATGGTAGTGGGACCACGATTGATATGGTAGTGGGACCAGGATTGATATGGTAGTGGGACCACGATTGATATGGTAGTGGGACCAGGATTGATATGGTAGTGGGACCATTATTGATATGGTAGTGGGACCACGATTGATATGGTAGTGGGACCACGATTGATATGGTAGTGGGACCATTATTGATATGGTAGTGGGACCACGATTGATATGGTAGTGGTACCACGATTGATATGGTAGTGGTACCATGATTGATATGGTAGTGGGACCACGATTGATATGGTAGTGGGACCATTATTGATATGGTAGTGGGACCACGATTATTATGGTAGTGGGACCAGGATTGATATGGTAGTGGGACCACGATTGATATGGTAGTGGGACCAGGATTGATATGGTAGTGGGACCATTATTGATATGGTAGTGGGACCACAATTGATATGGTAGTGGGACCACGATTGATATGGTAGTGGGACCATTATTGATATGGTAGTGGGACCACGATTGATATGGTAGTGGTACCATGATTGATATGGTAGTGGGACCAGGATTGATATGGTAGTGGGACCACGATTGATATGGTAGTGGGACCACGATTGATATGGTAGTGGGACCATTATTGATATGGTAGTGGGACCACGATTGATATGGTAGTGGGACCACGATTGATATGGTAGTGGGACCAGGATTGATATGGTAGTGGGACCATTATTGATACGGTAGTGGGACCACGATTGATATGGTAGTGGTACCATGATTGATATGGTAGTGGTACCATGATTGATACGGTAGTGGGACCACGATTGATATGGTAGTGGTACCATGATTGATACGGTAGTGGGACCACGATTGATATGGTAGTGGTACCATGATTGATATGGTAGTGGGACCACGATTGATATGGTAGTGGTACCGTGATTGATACGGTAGTGGGACCACGATTGATATGGTAGTGGTACCATGATTGATACGGTAGTGGGACCACGATTGATATGGTAGTGGTACCATGATTGATATGGTAGTGGGACCACGATTGATATGGTAGTGGTACCATGATTGATACGGTAGTGGGACCACGATTGATATGGTAGTGGGACCATTATTGATATGGTAGTGGGACCACGATTGATATGGTAGTGGGACCACGATTGATATGGTAGTGGGACCATTATTGATATGGTAGTGGGACCACGATTGATATGGTAGTGGAACCACGATTGATATGGTAGTGGGACCATTATTGATATGGTAGTGGGACCAGGATTGATATGGTAGTGGGACCATTATTGATACGGTAGTGGGACCACGATTGATATGGTAGTGGTACCATGATTGATATGGTAGTGGGACCACGATTGATATGGTAGTGGTACCATGATTGATGTGGTAGTGGGACCACGATTGATATGGAGTGGTACCATGATTGATATGGTACCATGATTGATATGGTAGTGGGACCACGATTTATATGGTAGGGGGACCATGATTGATATGGTAGTGGGACCACGATTGATATGGTAGTGGTACCATGATTGATATGGTAGTGGGACCACGATTGATATGGTAGTGGGACCAGGATTGATATGGTAGTGGGACCATTATTGATATGGTAGTGGGACCACGATTGATATGGTAGTGGGACCACGATTGATATGGTAGTGGGACCATTATTGATATGGTAGTGGGACCAGGATTGATATGGTAGTGGTACCATGATTGATATGGTAGTGGGACCAGGATTGATATGGTAGTGGGACCATTATTGATATGGTAGTGGGACCACGATTGATATGGTAGTGGAACCACGATTGATATGGTAGTGGGACCAGGATTGATATGGTAGTGGGACCATTATTGATATGGTAGTGGGACCACGATTGATATGGTAGTGGGACCACGATTGATATGGTAGTGGGACCATTATTGATATGGTAGTGGGACCACGATTGATATGGTAGTGGAACCACGATTGATATGGTAGTGGGACCAGGATTGATATGGTAGTGGGACCATTATTGATACGGTAGTGGGACCACGATTGATATGGTAGTGGTACCATGATTGATATGGTAGTGGGACCACGATTGATATGGTAGT
Source organism: Alitta virens (assembly GCA_932294295.1). Lineage (NCBI taxonomy): Eukaryota > Metazoa > Annelida > Polychaeta > Phyllodocida > Nereididae > Alitta > Alitta virens. Next base: position 7,609,506 of record OW028576.1, read on the forward strand.
GGTACCATGATTGATGTGGTAGTGGGACCAGGATTGATATGGTAGTGGGACCATTATTGATATGGTAGTGGGACCACGATTGATATGGTAGTGGGACCACGATTGATATGGTAGTGGGACCAGGATTGATATGGTAGTGGGACCACGATTGATATGGTAGTGGGACCAGGATTGATATGGTAGTGGGACCATTATTGATATGGTAGTGGGACCATTATTGATACGGTAGTGGGACCAGGATTGATATGGTAGTGGGACCATTATTGATACGGTAGTGGGACCACGATTGATATGGTAGTGGTACCATGATTGATATGGTAGTGGGACCACGATTGATATGGTAGTGGTACCATGATTGATACGGTAGTGGGACCACGATTGATATGGTAGTGGTACCATGATTGATACGGTAGTGGGACCACGATTGATATGGTAGTGGTACCATGATTGATATGGTAGTGGGACCACGATTGATATGGTAGTGGTACCATGATTGATACGGTAGTGGGACCATTATTGATATGGTAGTGGGACCAGGATTGATATGGTAGTGGGACCATGATTTATCTGGAAGTGGGACCATTATTGATATGGTAGTGGGACCACGATTGATATGGTAGTGGGACCAGGATTGATATGGTAGTGGGACCATTATTGATATGGTAGTGGGACCATGATTGATATGGTAGTGGGACCACGATTGATATGGAGTGGGACCATGATTGATATGGTAGTGGGACCAGGATTGATATGGTAGTGGGACCATTATTGATATGGTAGTGGGACCACTATTGATATGGTAGTGGGACCAGGATTGATATGGTAGTGGGACCACGATTGATATGGTAGTGGGACCAGGATTGATATGGTAGTGGTACCACGATTGATATGGTAGTGGTACCGTGATTGATATGGTAGTGGGACCACGATTGATATGGTAGTGGGACCATTATTGATATGGTAGTGGGACCACGATTGATATGGTAGTGGGACCAGGATTGATATGGTAGTGGGACCACGATTGATATGGTAGTGGGACCAGGATTGATATGGTAGTGGGACCATTATTGATATGGTAGTGGGACCACGATTGATATGGTAGTGGGACCACGATTGATATGGTAGTGGGACCATTATTGATATGGTAGTGGGACCACGATTGATATGGTAGTGGTACCACGATTGATATGGTAGTGGTACCATGATTGATATGGTAGTGGGACCACGATTGATATGGTAGTGGGACCATTATTGATATGGTAGTGGGACCACGATTGATATGGTAGTGGGACCAGGATTGATATGGTAGTGGGACCACGATTGATATGGTAGTGGGACCAGGATTGATATGGTAGTGGGACCATTATTGATATGGTAGTGGGACCACAATTGATATGGTAGTGGGACCACGATTGATATGGTAGTGGGACCATTATTGATATGGTAGTGGGACCACGATTGATATGGTAGTGGAACCACGATTGATATGGTAGTGGGACCAGGATTGATATGGTAGTGGGACCATTATTGATATGGTAGTGGGACCACGATTGATATGGTAGTGGGACCACGATTGATATGGTAGTGGGACCATTATTGATATGGTAGTGGGACCACGATTGATATGGTAGTGGGACCACGATTGATATGGTAGTGGGACCAGGATTGATATGGTAGTGGGACCATTATTGATACGGTAGTGGGACCACGATTGATATGGTAGTGGTACCATGATTGATATGGTAGTGGGACCACGATTGATATGGTAGTGGTACCATGATTGATGTGGTAGTGGGACCAGGATTGATATGGTAGTGGGACCATTATTGATATGGTAGTGGGACCACGATTGATATGGTAGTGGGACCACGATTGATATGGTAGTGGGACCACGATTGATATGGTAGTGGGACCACGATTGATATGGTAGTGGGACCACGATTGATATGGTAGTGGGACCATTATTGATATGGTAGTGGGACCATTATTGATACGGTAGTGGGACCAGGATTGATATGGTAGTGGGACCATTATTGATACGGTAGTGGGACCACGATTGATATGGTAGTGGTACCATGATTGATATGGTAGTGGGACCACGATTGATATGGTAGTGGTACCATGATTGATACGGTAGTGGGACCACGATTGATATGGTAGTGGTACCATGATTGATACGGTAGTGGGACCACGATTGATATGGTAGTGGTACCATGATTGATATGGTAGTGGGACCACGATTGATATGGTAGTGGTACCGTGATTGATACGGTAGTGGGACCACGATTGATATGGTAGTGGTACCATGATTGATACGGTAGTGGGACCACGATTGATATGGTAGTGGTACCATGATTGATATGGTAGTGGGACCACGATTGATATGGTAGTGGTACCATGATTGATACGGTAGTGGGACCACGATTGATATGGTAGTGGGACCATTATTGATATGGTAGTGGGACCACGATTGATATGGTAGTGGGACCACGATTGATATGGTAGTGGGACCATTATTGATATGGTAGTGGGACCACGATTGATATGGTAGTGGAACCATGATTGATATGGTAGTGGGACCATTATTGATATGGTAGTGGGACCAGGATTGATATGGTAGTGGGACCATTATTGATACGGTAGTGGGACCACGATTGATATGGTAGTGGTACCATGATTGATATGGTAGTGGGACCACGATTGATATGGTAGTGGTACCATGATTGATGTGGTAGTGGGACCACGATTGATATGGAGTGGTACCATGATTGATATGGTACCATGATTGATATGGTAGTGGGACCACGATTTATATGGTAGGGGGACCATGATTGATATGGTAGTGGGACCACGATTGATATGGAGTGGTACCATGATTGATATGGTAGTGGGACCACGATTTATATGGTAGGGGGACCATTATTGATATGGTAGTGGGACCATTATTGATACGGTAGTGGGACCACGATTGATATGGTAGTGGGACCAGGATTGATATGGTAGTGGGACCATGATTGATATGGTAGTGGGACCATGATTTATCTGGAAGTGGGACCATTATTGATATGGTAGTGGGACCACGATTGATATGGTAGTGGGACCATGATTGATATGGTAGTGGGACCATGATTGATATGGAGTGGGACCATGATTGATATGGTAGTGGTACCATGATTGATATGGTAGTGGGACCACGATTGATATGGTAGTGGGACCAGGATTGATATGGTAGTGGGACCACGATTGATATGGTAGTGGGACCATTATTGATATGGTAGTGGGACCACGATTGATATGGTAGTGGTACCATGATTGATATGGTAGTGGGACCACGATTGATATGGTAGTGGGACCACGATTGATATGGTAGTGGGACCATTATTGATATGGTAGTGGGACCACGATTGATATGGTAGTGGGACCACGATTGATATGGTAGTGGTACCATTATTGATATGGTAGTGGGACCACAATTTATATGGTAGTGGGACCACGATTGATATGGTAGTGGGACCAGGATTGATATGGTAGTGGTACCATGATTGATATGGTAGTGGGACCACGATTGATATGGTAGTGGGACCAGGATTGATATGGTAGTGGTACCATGATTGATATGGTAGTGGGATCACGATTGATATGGTAGTGGGACCATGATTGATATGGTAGTGGGACCACGATTGATATGGTAGTGGGACCAGGATTGATATGGTAGTGGGACCATGATTGATATGGTAGTGGGACCATGATTGATATGAAAGTTGGACCATGATTGATATGGTAGTGGGACCACGATTGATATGGTAGTGGTACCATGATTGATATGGTAGTGGGACCATGATTGATATGGAGTGGGACCATGATTGATATGGTAGTGGTACCATGATTGATATGGTAGTGGTACCACGATTGATATGGTAGTGGTACCATGATTGATATGGTAGTGGGACCACGATTGATATGGTAGTGGGACCATGATTGATATGGTAGTGGGACCATGATTGATATGGAGTGGGACCATGATTGATATGGTAGTGGTACCATGATTGATATGGTAGTGGGACCACGATTGATATGGTAGTGGGACCAGGATTGATATGGTAGTGGGACCACGATTGATATGGTAGTGGGACCATTATTGATATGGTAGTGGGACCACGATTGATATGGTAGTGGTACCATGATTGATATGGTAGTGGGACCACGATTGATATGGTAGTGGGACCACGATTGATATGGTAGTGGGACCATTATTGATATGGTAGTGGGACCACGATTGATATGGTAGTGGGACCACGATTGATATGGTAGTGGTACCATTATTGATATGGTAGTGGGACCACAATTTATATGGTAGTGGGACCACGATTGATATGGTAGTGGGACCAGGATTGATATGGTAGTGGTACCATGATTGATATGGTAGTGGGACCACGATTGATATGGTAGTGGGACCAGGATTGATATGGTAGTGGTACCATGATTGATATGGTAGTGGGATCACGATTGATATGGTAGTGGGACCATGATTGATATGGTAGTGGGACCACGATTGATATGGTAGTGGTACCATTATTGATATGGTAGTGGGACCACAATTTATATGGTAGTGGGACCACGATTGATATGGTAGTGGGACCAGGATTGATATGGTAGTGGTACCATGATTGATATGGTAGTCGGACCATGATTGATATGGTAGTGGGACCAGGATTGATATGGTAGTGGGACCACGATTGATATGGTAGTGGGACCAGGATTGATATGGTAGTGGGACCACGATTGATATGGTAGTGGGACCACGATTGATATGGTAGTGGTACCATGATTGATATGGTAGTGGGACCATGATTGATATGGAGTGGGACCATGATTGATATGGTAGTGGTACCATGATTGATATGGTAGTGGGACCACGATTGATATGGTAGTGGGACCAGGATTGATATGGTAGTGGGACCACGATTGATATGGTAGTGGGACCAGGATTGATATGGTAGTGGTACCATGATTGATATGGTAGTGGGACCATGATTGATATGGAGTGGGACCATGATTGATATGGTAGTGGGACCACGATTGATATGGTAGTGGGACCACGATTGATATGGTAGTGGGACCACGATTGATATGGTAGTGGGACCACGATTGATATGGTAGTGGTACCATGATTGATATGGTAGTGGGACCATGATTGATATGGAGTGGGACCATGATTGATATGGTAGTGGGACCACGATTGATATGGTAGTGGGACCACGATTGATATGGTAGTGGGACCACAATTTATATGGTAGTGGGACCACGATTGATATGGTAGTGGGACCATGATTGATATGGTAGTGGGACCAGGATTGATATGGTAGTGGGACCATTATTGATATGGTAGTGGGACCACGATTGATATGGTAGTGGGACCAGGATTGATATGGTAGTGGGACCACGATTGATATGGTAGTGGGACCAGGATTGATATGGTAGTGGGACCATTATTGATATGGTAGTGGGACCATGATTGATATGGTAGTGGTACCATTATTGATATGGTAGTGGGACCACGATTGATATGGTAGTGGGACCACAATTTATATGGTAGTGGGACCACGATTGATATGGTAGTGGGACCAGGATTGATATGGTAGTGGGACCATTATTGATATGGTAGTGGGACCACGATTGATATGGTAGTGGGACCACGATTGATATGGTAGTGGGACCATTATTGATATGGTAGTGGGACCACGATTGATATGGTAGTGGGACCAGGATTGATATGGTAGTGGCACCACGATTGATATGGTAGTGGGACCAGGATTGATATGGTAGTGGGACCATTATTGATATGGTAGTGGGACCACGATTGATATGGTAGTGGGACCAGGATTGATCTGGTAGTGGGACCATTATTGATATGGTAGTGGGACCACGATTGATATGGTAGTGGGACCACAATTTATATGGTAGTGGGACCACGATTGATATGGTAGTGGGACCAGGATTGATATGGTAGTGGGACCAGGATTGATATGGTAGTGGGACCATTATTGATATGGTAGTGGGACCATGATTGATATGGTAGTGGGACCACGATTGATATGGAGTGGGACCATGATTGATATGGTAGTGGGACCAGGATTGATATGGTAGTGGGACCATTATTGATATGGTAGTGGGACCACTATTGATATGGTAGTGGGACCAGGATTGATATGGTAGTGGGACCACGATTGATATGGTTGTGGGACCAGGATTGATATGGTAGTGGTACCACGATTGATATGGTAGTGGTACCGTGATTGATATGGTAGTGGGACCACGATTGATATGGTAGTGGGACCATTATTGATATGGTAGTGGGACCACGATTGATATGGTAGTGGGACAAGGATTGATATGGTAGTGGGACCACGATTGATATGGTAGTGGGACCATTATTGATATGGTAGTGGGACCACGATTGATATGGTAGTGGGACCACGATTGATATGGTAGTGGGACCATTATTGATATGGTAGTGGGACCACGATTGATATGGTAGTGGTACCACGATTGATATGGTAGTGGTACCATGATTGATATGGTAGTGGGACCACGATTGATATGGTAGTGGGACCATTATTGATATGGTAGTGGGACCACGATTGATATGGTAGTGGGACCAGGATTGATATGGTAGTGGGACCACGATTGATATGGTAGTGGGACCAGGATTGATATGGTAGTGGGACCATTATTGATATGGTAGTGGGACCACAATTGATATGGTAGTGGCACCACGATTGATATGGTAGTGGGACCATTATTGATATGGTAGTGGGACCACGATTGATATGGTAGTGGTACCATGATTGATATGGTAGTGGGACCAGGATTGATATGGTAGTGGGACCATTATTGATATGGTAGTGGGACCACGATTGATATGGTAGTGGAACCACGATTGATATGGTAGTGGGACCATGATTGATATGGTAGTGGGACCATGATTGATATGAAAGTTGTACCATGATTGATATGGTAGTGGGACCACGATTGATATGGTAGTGGTACCATGATTGATATGGTAGTGGGACCATGATTGATATGGAGTGTGACCATGATTGATATGGTAGTGGTACCATGATTGATATGGTAGTGGTACCACGATTGATATGGTGGTGGTACCATGATTGATATGGTAGTGGGACCACGATTGATATGGTAGTGGGACCATGATTGATATGGTAGTGGGACCATGATTGATATGGAGTGGGACCATGATTGATATGGTAGTGGTACCATGATTGATATGGTAGTGGGACCACGATTGATATGGTAGTGGGACCACGATTGATATGGTAGTGGGACCATTATTGATATGGTAGTGGGACCACGATTGATATGGTAGTGGTACCATGATTGATATGGTAGTGGGACCACGATTGATATGGTAGTGGGACCACGATTGATATGGTAGTGGGACCATTATTGATATGGTAGTGGGACCACGATTGATATGGTAGTGGGACCACGATTGATATGGTAGTGGTACCATTATTGATATGGTAGTGGGACCACAATTTATATGGTAGTGGGACCACGATTGATATGGTAGTGGGACCAGGATTGATATGGTAGTGGTACCATGATTGATATGGTAGTGGGACCACGATTGATATGGTAGTGGGACCAGGATTGATATGGTAGTGGTACCATGATTGATATGGTAGTGGGACCACGATTGATATGGTAGTGGGACCATGATTGATATGGTAGTGGGACCACGATTGATATGGTAGTGGTACCATTATTGATATGGTAGTGGGACCACAATTTATATGGTAGTGGGACCACGATTGATATGGTAGTGGGACCAGGATTGATATGGTAGTGGTACCATGATTGATATGGTAGTCGGACCATGATTGATATGGTAGTGGGACCAGGATTGATATGGTAGTGGGACCACGATTGATATGGTAGTGGGACCACGATTGATATGGTAGTGGTACAATGATTGATATGGTAGTGGGACCATGATTGATATGGAGTGGGACCATGATTGATATGGTAGTGGTACCATGATTGATATGGTAGTGGGACCACGATTGATATGGTAGTGGGACCAGGATTGATATGGTAGTGGGACCACGATTGATATGGTAGTGGGACCAGGATTGATATGGTAGTGGTACCATGATTGATATGGTAGTGGGACCATGATTGATATGGAGTGGGACCATGATTGATATGGTAGTGGGACCACGATTGATATGGTAGTGGGACCAGGATTGATATGGTAGTGGGACCACGATTGATATGGTAGTGGGACCACGATTGATATGGTAGTGGGACCACAATTTATAAGGTAGTGGGACCAGGATTGATATGGTAGTGGGACCACGATTGATATGGTAGTGGGACCACGATTGATATGGTAGTGGTACCATTATTGATATGGTAGTGGGACCACAATTTATATGGTAGTGGGACCACGATTGATATGGTAGTGGGACCAGGATTGATATGGTAGTGGTACCATGATTGATATGGTAGTCGGACCATGATTGATATGGTAGTGGGACCAGGATTGATATGGTAGTGGGACCACGATTGATATGGTAGTGGGACCAGGATTGATATGGTAGTGGGACCACGATTGATATGGTAGTGGGACCACGATTGATATGGTAGTGGTACCATGATTGATATGGTAGTGGGACCATGATTGATATGGAGTGGGACCATGATTGATATGGTAGTGGGACCATTATTGATATGGTAGTGGGACCATGATTGATATGGTAGTGGGACCATGATTGATATGGTAGTGGGACCATGATTGATATGGTAGTGGGACCATGATTGATATGGTAGTGGTACCATTATTGATATGGTAGTGGGACCACGATTGATATGGTAGTGGGACCACAATTTATATGGTAGTGGGACCACGATTGATATGGTAGTGGGACCAGGATTGATATGGTAGTGGGACCATTATTGATATGGTAGTGGGACCACGATTGATATGGTAGTGGGACCATTATTGATATGGTAGTGGGACCACGATTGATATGGTAGTGGGACCACGATTGATATGGTAGTGGGACCATTATTGATATGGTAGTGGGACCACGATTGATATGGTAGTGGGACCAGGATTGATATGGTAGTGGCACCACGATTGATATGGTAGTGGGACCAGGATTGATATGGTAGTGGGACCATTATTGATATGGTAGTGGGACCACGATTGATATGGTAGTGGGACCAGGATTGATCTGGTAGTGGGACCATTATTGATATGGTAGTGGGACCACGATTGATATGGTAGTGGGACCACAATTTATATGGTAGTGGGACCAGGATTGATATGGTAGTGGGACCAGGATTGATATGGTAGTGGGACCATTATTGATATGGTAGTGGGACCATGATTGATATGGTAGTGGGACCACGATTGATATGGAGTGGGACCATGATTGATATGGTAGTGGGACCAGGATTGATATGGTAGTGGGACCATTATTGATATGGTAGTGGGACCACTATTGATATGGTAGTGGGACCAGGATTGATATGGTAGTGGGACCAGGATTGATATGGTAGTGGGACCACGATTGATATGGTAGTGGGACCAGGATTGATATGGTAGTGGTACCACGATTGATATGGTAGTGGTACCGTGATTGATATGGTAGTGGGACCACGATTGATATGGTAGTGGGACCATTATTGATATGGTAGTGGGACCACGATTGATATGGTAGTGGGACCAGGATTGATATGGTAGTGGGACCACGATTGATATGGTAGTGGGACCATTATTGATATGGTAGTGGGACCACGATTGATATGGTAGTGGGACCACGATTGATATGGTAGTGGGACCATTATTGATATGGTAGTGGGACCACGATTGATATGGTAGTGGTACCACGATTGATATGGTAGTGGTACCATGATTGATATGGTAGTGGGACCACGATTGATATGGTAGTGGGACCATTATTGATATGGTAGTGGGACCACGATTGATATGGTAGTGGGACCAGGATTGATATGGTAGTGGGACCACGATTGATATGGTAGTGGGACCACGATTGATATGGTAGTGGGACCAGGATTGATATGGTAGTGGGACCATTATTGATATGGTAGTGGGACCACGATTGATATGGTAGTGGGACCACGATTGATATGGTAGTGGGACCATTATTGATATGGTAGTGGGACCACGATTGATATGGTAGTGGTACCACGATTGATATGGTAGTGGTACCATGATTGATATGGTAGTGGGACCACGATTGATATGGTAGTGGGACCATTATTGATATGGTAGTGGGACCACGATTGATATGGTAGTGGGACCAGGATTGATATGGTAGTGGGACCACGATTGATATGGTAGTGGGACCAGGATTGATATGGTAGTGGGACCATTATTGATATGGTAGTGGGACCACAATTGATATGGTAGTGGGACCACGATTGATATGGTAGTGGGACCATTATTGATATGGTAGTGGGACCACGATTGATATGGTAGTGGTACCATGATTGATATGGTAGTGGGACCAGGATTGATATGGTAGTGGGACCATTATTGATATGGTAGTGGGACCACGATTGATATGGTAGTGGAACCACGATTGATATGGTAGTGGGACCAGGATTGATATGGTAGTGGGACCATTATTGATATGGTAGTGGGACCACGATTGATATGGTAGTGGGACCACGATTGATATGGTAGTGGGACCATTATTGATATGGTAGTGGGACCACGATTGATATGGTAGTGGAACCACGATTGATATGGTAGTGGGACCAGGATTGATATGGTAGTGGGACCATTATTGATACGGTAGTGGGACCACGATTGATATGGTAGTGGTACCATGATTGATATGGTAGTGGGACCACGATTGATATGGTAGTGGTACCATGATTGATGTGGTAGTGGGACCAGGATTGATATGGTAGTGGGACCATTATTGATATGGTAGTGGGACCACGATTGATATGGTAGTGGGACCACGATTGATATGGTAGTGGGACCAGGATTGATATGGTAGTGGGACCACGATTGATATGGTAGTGGGACCAGGATTGATACGGTAGTGGGACCATTATTGATATGGTAGTGGGACCATTATTGATACGGTAGTGGGACCAGGATTGATATGGTAGTGGGACCATTATTGATACGGTAGTGGGACCACGATTGATATGGTAGTGGTACCATGATTGATATGGTAGTGGGACCACGATTGATATGGTAGTGGGACCACGATTGATATGGTAGTGGTACCATGATTGATATGGTAGTGGGACCAGGATTGATATGGTAGTGGGACCACGATTGATATGGTAGTGGGACCACGATTGATATGGTAGTGGGACCATTATTGATATGGTAGTGGGACCACGATTGATATGGTAGTGGGACCACGATTGATATGGTAGTGGGACCAGGATTGATATGGTAGTGGGACCATTATTGATACGGTAGTGGGACCACGATTGATATGGTAGTGGTACCATGATTGATATGGTAGTGGTACCATGATTGATACGGTAGTGGGACCACGATTGATATGGTAGTGGTACCATGATTGATACGGTAGTGGGACCACGATTGATATGGTAGTGGTACCATGATTGATATGGTAGTGGGACCACGATTGATATGGTAGTGGTACCGTGATTGATACGGTAGTGGGACCACGATTGATATGGTAGTGGTACCATGATTGATACGGTAGTGGGACCACGATTGATATGGTAGTGGTACCATGATTGATATGGTAGTGGGACCACGATTGATATGGTAGTGGTACCATGATTGATACGGTAGTGGGACCACGATTGATATGGTAGTGGGACCATTATTGATATGGTAGTGGGACCACGATTGATATGGTAGTGGGACCACGATTGATATGGTAGTGGGACCATTATTGATATGGTAGTGGGACCACGATTGATATGGTAGTGGAACCACGATTGATATGGTAGTGGGACCATTATTGATATGGTAGTGGGACCAGGATTGATATGGTAGTGGGACCATTATTGATACGGTAGTGGGACCACGATTGATATGGTAGTGGTACCATGATTGATATGGTAGTGGGACCACGATTGATATGGTAGTGGTACCATGATTGATGTGGTAGTGGGACCACGATTGATATGGAGTGGTACCATGATTGATATGGTACCATGATTGATATGGTAGTGGGACCACGATTTATATGGTAGGGGGACCATGATTGATATGGTAGTGGGACCACGATTGATATGGTAGTGGTACCATGATTGATATGGTAGTGGGACCACGATTGATATGGTAGTGGGACCAGGATTGATATGGTAGTGGGACCATTATTGATATGGTAGTGGGACCACGATTGATATGGTAGTGGGACCACGATTGATATGGTAGTGGGACCATTATTGATATGGTAGTGGGACCAGGATTGATATGGTAGTGGTACCATGATTGATATGGTAGTGGGACCAGGATTGATATGGTAGTGGGACCATTATTGATATGGTAGTGGGACCACGATTGATATGGTAGTGGAACCACGATTGATATGGTAGTGGGACCAGGATTGATATGGTAGTGGGACCATTATTGATATGGTAGTGGGACCACGATTGATATGGTAGTGGGACCACGATTGATATGGTAGTGGGACCATTATTGATATGGTAGTGGGACCACGATTGATATGGTAGTGGAACCACGATTGATATGGTAGTGGGACCAGGATTGATATGGTAGTGGGACCATTATTGATACGGTAGTGGGACCACGATTGATATGGTAGTGGTACCATGATTGATATGGTAGTGGGACCACGATTGATATGGTAGTGGTACCATGATTGATGTGGTAGTGGGACCAGGATTGATATGGTAGTGGGACCATTATTGATATGGTAGTGGGACCACGATTGATATGGTAGTGGGACCACGATTGATATGGTAGTGGGACCAGGATTGATATGGTAGTGGGACCACGATTGATATGGTAGTGGGACCAGGATTGATATGGTAGTGGGACCATTATTGATATGGTAGTGGGACCATTATTGATACGGTAGTGGGACCAGGATTGATATGGTAGTGGGACCATTATTGATACGGTAGTGGGACCACGATTGATATGGTAGTGGTACCATGATTGATAGGGTAGTGGGACCACGATTGATATGGTAGTGGTACCATGATTGATACGGTAGTGGGACCACGATTGATATGGTAGTGGTACCATGATTGATACGGTAGTGGGACCACGATTGATATGGTAGTGGTACCATGATTGATATGGTAGTGGGACCACGATTGATATGGTAGTGGTACCATGATTGATACGGTAGTGGGACCATTATTGATATGGTAGTGGGACCAGGATTGATATGGTAGTGGGACCATGATTTATCTGGAAGTGGGACCATTATTGATATGGTAGTGGGACCACGATTGATATGGTAGTGGGACCAGGATTGATATGGTAGTGGGACCATTATTGATATGGTAGTGGGACCATGATTGATATGGTAGTGGGACCACGATTGATATGGAGTGGGACCATGATTGATATGGTAGTGGGACCAGGATTGATATGGTAGTGGGACCATTATTGATATGGTAGTGGGACCACTATTGATATGGTAGTGGGACCAGGATTGATATGGTAGTGGGACCACGATTGATATGGTAGTGGGACCAGGATTGATATGGTAGTGGTACCATGATTGATACGGTAGTGGGACCACGATTGATATGGTAGTGGTACCATGATTGATACGGTAGTGGGACCACGATTGATATGGTAGTGGTACCATGATTGATATGGTAGTGGGACCACGATTGATATGGTAGTGGTACCATGATTGATACGGTAGTGGGACCACGATTGATATGGTAGTGGGACCATTATTGATATGGTAGTGGGACCACGATTGATATGGTAGTGGGACCACGATTGATATGGTAGTGGGACCATTATTGATATGGTAGTGGGACCACGATTGATATGGTAGTGGAACCACGATTGATATGGTAGTGGGACCATTATTGATATGGTAGTGGGACCAGGATTGATATGGTAGTGGGACCATTATTGATACGGTAGTGGGACCACGATTGATATGGTAGTGGTACCATGATTGATATGGTAGTGGGACCACGATTGATATGGTAGTGGTACCATGATTGATGTGGTAGTGGGACCACGATTGATATGGAGTGGTACCATGATTGATATGGTACCATGATTGATATGGTAGTGGGACCACGATTTATATGGTAGGGGGACCATGATTGATATGGTAGTGGGACCACGATTGATATGGTAGTGGTACCATGATTGATATGGTAGTGGGACCACGATTGATATGGTAGTGGGACCAGGATTGATATGGTAGTGGGACCATTATTGATATGGTAGTGGGACCACGATTGATATGGTAGTGGGACCACGATTGATATGGTAGTGGGACCATTATTGATATGGTAGTGGGACCAGGATTGATATGGTAGTGGTACCATGATTGATATGGTAGTGGGACCAGGATTGATATGGTAGTGGGACCATTATTGATATGGTAGTGGGACCACGATTGATATGGTAGTGGAACCACGATTGATATGGTAGTGGGACCAGGATTGATATGGTAGTGGGACCATTATTGATATGGTAGTGGGACCACGATTGATATGGTAGTGGGACCACGATTGATATGGTAGTGGGACCATTATTGATATGGTAGTGGGACCACGATTGATATGGTAGTGGAACCACGATTGATATGGTAGTGGGACCAGGATTGATATGGTAGTGGGACCATTATTGATACGGTAGTGGGACCACGATTGATATGGTAGTGGTACCATGATTGATATGGTAGTGGGACCACGATTGATATGGTAGTGGTACCATGATTGATGTGGTAGTGGGACCAGGATTGATATGGTAGTGGGACCATTATTGATATGGTAGTGGGACCACGATTGATATGGTAGTGGGACCACGATTGATATGGTAGTGGGACCAGGATTGATATGGTAGTGGGACCACGATTGATATGGTAGTGGGACCAGGATTGATATGGTAGTGGGACCATTATTGATATGGTAGTGGGACCATTATTGATACGGTAGTGGGACCAGGATTGATATGGTAGTGGGACCATTATTGATACGGTAGTGGGACCACGATTGATATGGTAGTGGTACCATGATTGATATGGTAGTGGGACCACGATTGATATGGTAGTGGTACCATGATTGATACGGTAGTGGGACCACGATTGATATGGTAGTGGTACCATGATTGATACGGTAGTGGGACCACGATTGATATGGTAGTGGTACCATGATTGATATGGTAGTGGGACCACGATTGATATGGTAGTGGTACCATGATTGATACGGTAGTGGGACCATTATTGATATGGTAGTGGGACCAGGATTGATATGGTAGTGGGACCATGATTTATCTGGAAGTGGGACCATTATTGATATGGTAGTGGGACCACGATTGATATGGTAGTGGGACCAGGATTGATATGGTAGTGGGACCATTATTGATATGGTAGTGGGACCATGATTGATATGGTAGTGGGACCACGATTGATATGGAGTGGGACCATGATTGATATGGTAGTGGGACCAGGATTGATATGGTAGTGGGACCATTATTGATATGGTAGTGGGACCACTATTGATATGGTAGTGGGACCAGGATTGATATGGTAGTGGGACCACGATTGATATGGTAGTGGGACCAGGATTGATATGGTAGTGGTACCACGATTGATATGGTAGTGGTACCGTGATTGATATGGTAGTGGGACCACGATTGATATGGTAGTGGGACCATTATTGATATGGTAGTGGGACCACGATTGATATGGTAGTGGGACCAGGATTGATATGGTAGTGGGACCACGATTGATATGGTAGTGGGACCAGGATTGATATGGTAGTGGGACCATTATTGATATGGTAGTGGGACCACGATTGATATGGTAGTGGGACCACGATTGATATGGTAGTGGGACCATTATTGATATGGTAGTGGGACCACGATTGATATGGTAGTGGTACCACGATTGATATGGTAGTGGTACCATGATTGATATGGTAGTGGGACCACGATTGATATGGTAGTGGGACCATTATTGATATGGTAGTGGGACCACGATTGATATGGTAGTGGGACCAGGATTGATATGGTAGTGGGACCACGATTGATATGGTAGTGGGACCAGGATTGATATGGTAGTGGGACCATTATTGATATGGTAGTGGGACCACAATTGATATGGTAGTGGGACCACGATTGATATGGTAGTGGGACCATTATTGATATGGTAGTGGGACCACGATTGATATGGTAGTGGAACCACGATTGATATGGTAGTGGGACCAGGATTGATATGGTAGTGGGACCATTATTGATATGGTAGTGGGACCACGATTGATATGGTAGTGGGACCACGATTGATATGGTAGTGGGACCATTATTGATATGGTAGTGGGACCACGATTGATATGGTAGTGGGACCACGATTGATATGGTAGTGGGACCAGGATTGATATGGTAGTGGGACCATTATTGATACGGTAGTGGGACCACGATTGATATGGTAGTGGTACCATGATTGATATGGTAGTGGGACCACGATTGATATGGTAGTGGTACCATGATTGATGTGGTAGTGGGACCAGGATTGATATGGTAGTGGGACCATTATTGATATGGTAGTGGGACCACGATTGATATGGTAGTGGGACCACGATTGATATGGTAGTGGGACCACGATTGATATGGTAGTGGGACCACGATTGATATGGTAGTGGGACCACGATTGATATGGTAGTGGGACCATTATTGATATGGTAGTGGGACCATTATTGATACGGTAGTGGGACCAGGATTGATATGGTAGTGGGACCATTATTGATACGGTAGTGGGACCACGATTGATATGGTAGTGGTACCATGATTGATATGGTAGTGGGACCACGATTGATATGGTAGTGGTACCATGATTGATACGGTAGTGGGACCACGATTGATATGGTAGTGGTACCATGATTGATACGGTAGTGGGACCACGATTGATATGGTAGTGGTACCATGATTGATATGGTAGTGGGACCACGATTGATATGGTAGTGGTACCGTGATTGATACGGTAGTGGGACCACGATTGATATGGTAGTGGTACCATGATTGATACGGTAGTGGGACCACGATTGATATGGTAGTGGTACCATGATTGATATGGTAGTGGGACCACGATTGATATGGTAGTGGTACCATGATTGATACGGTAGTGGGACCACGATTGATATGGTAGTGGGACCATTATTGATATGGTAGTGGGACCACGATTGATATGGTAGTGGGACCACGATTGATATGGTAGTGGGACCATTATTGATATGGTAGTGGGACCACGATTGATATGGTAGTGGAACCATGATTGATATGGTAGTGGGACCATTATTGATATGGTAGTGGGACCAGGATTGATATGGTAGTGGGACCATTATTGATACGGTAGTGGGACCACGATTGATATGGTAGTGGTACCATGATTGATATGGTAGTGGGACCACGATTGATATGGTAGTGGTACCATGATTGATGTGGTAGTGGGACCACGATTGATATGGAGTGGTACCATGATTGATATGGTACCATGATTGATATGGTAGTGGGACCACGATTTATATGGTAGGGGGACCATGATTGATATGGTAGTGGGACCACGATTGATATGGAGTGGTACCATGATTGATATGGTAGTGGGACCACGATTTATATGGTAGGGGGACCATTATTGATATGGTAGTGGGACCATTATTGATACGGTAGTGGGACCACGATTGATATGGTAGTGGGACCAGGATTGATATGGTAGTGGGACCATGATTGATATGGTAGTGGGACCATGATTTATCTGGAAGTGGGACCATTATTGATATGGTAGTGGGACCACGATTGATATGGTAGTGGGACCATGATTGATATGGTAGTGGGACCATGATTGATATGGAGTGGGACCATGATTGATATGGTAGTGGTACCATGATTGATATGGTAGTGGGACCACGATTGATATGGTAGTGGGACCAGGATTGATATGGTAGTGGGACCACGATTGATATGGTAGTGGGACCATTATTGATATGGTAGTGGGACCACGATTGATATGGTAGTGGTACCATGATTGATATGGTAGTGGGACCACGATTGATATGGTAGTGGGACCACGATTGATATGGTAGTGGGACCATTATTGATATGGTAGTGGGACCACGATTGATATGGTAGTGGGACCACGATTGATATGGTAGTGGTACCATTATTGATATGGTAGTGGGACCACAATTTATATGGTAGTGGGACCACGATTGATATGGTAGTGGGACCAGGATTGATATGGTAGTGGTACCATGATTGATATGGTAGTGGGACCACGATTGATATGGTAGTGGGACCAGGATTGATATGGTAGTGGTACCATGATTGATATGGTAGTGGGATCACGATTGATATGGTAGTGGGACCATGATTGATATGGTAGTGGGACCACGATTGATATGGTAGTGGGACCAGGATTGATATGGTAGTGGGACCATGATTGATATGGTAGTGGGACCATGATTGATATGAAAGTTGGACCATGATTGATATGGTAGTGGGACCACGATTGATATGGTAGTGGTACCATGATTGATATGGTAGTGGGACCATGATTGATATGGAGTGGGACCATGATTGATATGGTAGTGGTACCATGATTGATATGGTAGTGGTACCACGATTGATATGGTAGTGGTACCATGATTGATATGGTAGTGGGACCACGATTGATATGGTAGTGGGACCATGATTGATATGGTAGTGGGACCATGATTGATATGGAGTGGGACCATGATTGATATGGTAGTGGTACCATGATTGATATGGTAGTGGGACCACGATTGATATGGTAGTGGGACCAGGATTGATATGGTAGTGGGACCACGATTGATATGGTAGTGGGACCATTATTGATATGGTAGTGGGACCACGATTGATATGGTAGTGGTACCATGATTGATATGGTAGTGGGACCACGATTGATATGGTAGTGGGACCACGATTGATATGGTAGTGGGACCATTATTGATATGGTAGTGGGACCACGATTGATATGGTAGTGGGACCACGATTGATATGGTAGTGGTACCATTATTGATATGGTAGTGGGACCACAATTTATATGGTAGTGGGACCACGATTGATATGGTAGTGGGACCAGGATTGATATGGTAGTGGTACCATGATTGATATGGTAGTGGGACCACGATTGATATGGTAGTGGGACCAGGATTGATATGGTAGTGGTACCATGATTGATATGGTAGTGGGATCACGATTGATATGGTAGTGGGACCATGATTGATATGGTAGTGGGACCACGATTGATATGGTAGTGGTACCATTATTGATATGGTAGTGGGACCACAATTTATATGGTAGTGGGACCACGATTGATATGGTAGTGGGACCAGGATTGATATGGTAGTGGTACCATGATTGATATGGTAGTCGGACCATGATTGATATGGTAGTGGGACCAGGATTGATATGGTAGTGGGACCACGATTGATATGGTAGTGGGACCAGGATTGATATGGTAGTGGGACCACGATTGATATGGTAGTGGGACCACGATTGATATGGTAGTGGTACCATGATTGATATGGTAGTGGGACCATGATTGATATGGAGTGGGACCATGATTGATATGGTAGTGGTACCATGATTGATATGGTAGTGGGACCACGATTGATATGGTAGTGGGACCAGGATTGATATGGTAGTGGGACCACGATTGATATGGTAGTGGGACCAGGATTGATATGGTAGTGGTACCATGATTGATATGGTAGTGGGACCATGATTGATATGGAGTGGGACCATGATTGATATGGTAGTGGGACCACGATTGATATGGTAGTGGGACCACGATTGATATGGTAGTGGGACCACGATTGATATGGTAGTGGGACCACGATTGATATGGTAGTGGTACCATGATTGATATGGTAGTGGGACCATGATTGATATGGAGTGGGACCATGATTGATATGGTAGTGGGACCACGATTGATATGGTAGTGGGACCACGATTGATATGGTAGTGGGACCACAATTTATATGGTAGTGGGACCACGATTGATATGGTAGTGGGACCATGATTGATATGGTAGTGGGACCAGGATTGATATGGTAGTGGGACCATTATTGATATGGTAGTGGGACCACGATTGATATGGTAGTGGGACCAGGATTGATATGGTAGTGGGACCACGATTGATATGGTAGTGGGACCAGGATTGATATGGTAGTGGGACCATTATTGATATGGTAGTGGGACCATGATTGATATGGTAGTGGGACCATGATTGATATGGTAGTGGTACCATTATTGATATGGTAGTGGGACCACGATTGATATGGTAGTGGGACCACAATTTATATGGTAGTGGGACCACGATTGATATGGTAGTGGGACCAGGATTGATATGGTAGTGGGACCATTATTGATATGGTAGTGGGACCACGATTGATATGGTAGTGGGACCACGATTGATATGGTAGTGGGACCATTATTGATATGGTAGTGGGACCACGATTGATATGGTAGTGGGACCAGGATTGATATGGTAGTGGCACCACGATTGATATGGTAGTGGGACCAGGATTGATATGGTAGTGGGACCATTATTGATATGGTAGTGGGACCACGATTGATATGGTAGTGGGACCAGGATTGATCTGGTAGTGGGACCATTATTGATATGGTAGTGGGACCACGATTGATATGGTAGTGGGACCACAATTTATATGGTAGTGGGACCACGATTGATATGGTAGTGGGACCAGGATTGATATGGTAGTGGGACCAGGATTGATATGGTAGTGGGACCATTATTGATATGGTAGTGGGACCATGATTGATATGGTAGTGGGACCACGATTGATATGGAGTGGGACCATGATTGATATGGTAGTGGGACCAGGATTGATATGGTAGTGGGACCATTATTGATATGGTAGTGGGACCACTATTGATATGGTAGTGGGACCAGGATTGATATGGTAGTGGGACCACGATTGATATGGTTGTGGGACCAGGATTGATATGGTAGTGGTACCACGATTGATATGGTAGTGGTACCGTGATTGATATGGTAGTGGGACCACGATTGATATGGTAGTGGGACCATTATTGATATGGTAGTGGGACCACGATTGATATGGTAGTGGGACCAGGATTGATATGGTAGTGGGACCACGATTGATATGGTAGTGGGACCATTATTGATATGGTAGTGGGACCACGATTGATATGGTAGTGGGACCACGATTGATATGGTAGTGGGACCATTATTGATATGGTAGTGGGACCACGATTGATATGGTAGTGGTACCACGATTGATATGGTAGTGGTACCATGATTGATATGGTAGTGGGACCACGATTGATATGGTAGTGGGACCATTATTGATATGGTAGTGGGACCACGATTGATATGGTAGTGGGACCAGGATTGATATGGTAGTGGGACCACGATTGATATGGTAGTGGGACCAGGATTGATATGGTAGTGGGACCATTATTGATATGGTAGTGGGACCACAATTGATATGGTAGTGGCACCACGATTGATATGGTAGTGGGACCATTATTGATATGGTAGTGGGACCACGATTGATATGGTAGTGGTACCATGATTGATATGGTAGTGGGACCAGGATTGATATGGTAGTGGGACCATTATTGATATGGTAGTGGGACCACGATTGATATGGTAGTGGAACCACGATTGATATGGTAGTGGGACCATGATTGATATGGTAGTGGGACCATGATTGATATGAAAGTTGTACCATGATTGATATGGTAGTGGGACCACGATTGATATGGTAGTGGTACCATGATTGATATGGTAGTGGGACCATGATTGATATGGAGTGTGACCATGATTGATATGGTAGTGGTACCATGATTGATATGGTAGTGGTACCACGATTGATATGGTGGTGGTACCATGATTGATATGGTAGTGGGACCACGATTGATATGGTAGTGGGACCATGATTGATATGGTAGTGGGACCATGATTGATATGGAGTGGGACCATGATTGATATGGTAGTGGTACCATGATTGATATGGTAGTGGGACCACGATTGATATGGTAGTGGGACCACGATTGATATGGTAGTGGGACCATTATTGATATGGTAGTGGGACCACGATTGATATGGTAGTGGTACCATGATTGATATGGTAGTGGGACCACGATTGATATGGTAGTGGGACCACGATTGATATGGTAGTGGGACCATTATTGATATGGTAGTGGGACCACGATTGATATGGTAGTGGGACCACGATTGATATGGTAGTGGTACCATTATTGATATGGTAGTGGGACCACAATTTATATGGTAGTGGGACCACGATTGATATGGTAGTGGGACCAGGATTGATATGGTAGTGGTACCATGATTGATATGGTAGTGGGACCACGATTGATATGGTAGTGGGACCAGGATTGATATGGTAGTGGTACCATGATTGATATGGTAGTGGGACCACGATTGATATGGTAGTGGGACCATGATTGATATGGTAGTGGGACCACGATTGATATGGTAGTGGTACCATTATTGATATGGTAGTGGGACCACAATTTATATGGTAGTGGGACCACGATTGATATGGTAGTGGGACCAGGATTGATATGGTAGTGGTACCATGATTGATATGGTAGTCGGACCATGATTGATATGGTAGTGGGACCAGGATTGATATGGTAGTGGGACCACGATTGATATGGTAGTGGGACCACGATTGATATGGTAGTGGTACCATGATTGATATGGTAGTGGGACCATGATTGATATGGTAGTGGTACCATGATTGATATGGTAGTGGGACCACGATTGATATGGTAGTGGGACCAGGATTGATATGGTAGTGGGACCACGATTGATATGGTAGTGGGACCAGGATTGATATGGTAGTGGTACCATGATTGATATGGTAGTGGGACCATGATTGATATGGAGTGGGACCATGATTGATATGGTAGTGGGACCACGATTGATATGGTAGTGGGACCAGGATTGATATGGTAGTGGGACCACGATTGATATGGTAGTGGGACCACGATTGATATGGTAGTGGGACCACAATTTATAAGGTAGTGGGACCAGGATTGATATGGTAGTGGGACCACGATTGATATGGTAGTGGGACCACGATTGATATGGTAGTGGTACCATTATTGATATGGTAGTGGGACCACAATTTATATGGTAGTGGGACCACGATTGATATGGTAGTGGGACCAGGATTGATATGGTAGTGGTACCATGATTGATATGGTAGTCGGACCATGATTGATATGGTAGTGGGACCAGGATTGATATGGTAGTGGGACCACGATTGATATGGTAGTGGGACCAGGATTGATATGGTAGTGGGACCACGATTGATATGGTAGTGGGACCACGATTGATATGGTAGTGGTACCATGATTGATATGGTAGTGGGACCATGATTGATATGGAGTGGGACCATGATTGATATGGTAGTGGGACCATTATTGATATGGTAGTGGGACCATGATTGATATGGTAGTGGGACCATGATTGATATGGTAGTGGGACCATGATTGATATGGTAGTGGGACCATGATTGATATGGTAGTGGTACCATTATTGATATGGTAGTGGGACCACGATTGATATGGTAGTGGGACCACAATTTATATGGTAGTGGGACCACGATTGATATGGTAGTGGGACCAGGATTGATATGGTAGTGGGACCATTATTGATATGGTAGTGGGACCACGATTGATATGGTAGTGGGACCATTATTGATATGGTAGTGGGACCACGATTGATATGGTAGTGGGACCACGATTGATATGGTAGTGGGACCATTATTGATATGGTAGTGGGACCACGATTGATATGGTAGTGGGACCAGGATTGATATGGTAGTGGCACCACGATTGATATGGTAGTGGGACCAGGATTGATATGGTAGTGGGACCATTATTGATATGGTAGTGGGACCACGATTGATATGGTAGTGGGACCAGGATTGATCTGGTAGTGGGACCATTATTGATATGGTAGTGGGACCACGATTGATATGGTAGTGGGACCACAATTTATATGGTAGTGGGACCAGGATTGATATGGTAGTGGGACCAGGATTGATATGGTAGTGGGACCATTATTGATATGGTAGTGGGACCATGATTGATATGGTAGTGGGACCACGATTGATATGGAGTGGGACCATGATTGATATGGTAGTGGGACCAGGATTGATATGGTAGTGGGACCATTATTGATATGGTAGTGGGACCACTATTGATATGGTAGTGGGACCAGGATTGATATGGTAGTGGGACCAGGATTGATATGGTAGTGGGACCACGATTGATATGGTAGTGGGACCAGGATTGATATGGTAGTGGTACCACGATTGATATGGTAGTGGTACCGTGATTGATATGGTAGTGGGACCACGATTGATATGGTAGTGGGACCATTATTGATATGGTAGTGGGACCACGATTGATATGGTAGTGGGACCAGGATTGATATGGTAGTGGGACCACGATTGATATGGTAGTGGGACCATTATTGATATGGTAGTGGGACCACGATTGATATGGTAGTGGGACCACGATTGATATGGTAGTGGGACCATTATTGATATGGTAGTGGGACCACGATTGATATGGTAGTGGTACCACGATTGATATGGTAGTGGTACCATGATTGATATGGTAGTGGGACCACGATTGATATGGTAGTGGGACCATTATTGATATGGTAGTGGGACCACGATTGATATGGTAGTGGGACCAGGATTGATATGGTAGTGGGACCACGATTGATATGGTAGTGGGACCACGATTGATATGGTAGTGGGACCAGGATTGATATGGTAGTGGGACCATTATTGATATGGTAGTGGGACCACGATTGATATGGTAGTGGGACCACGATTGATATGGTAGTGGGACCATTATTGATATGGTAGTGGGACCACGATTGATATGGTAGTGGTACCACGATTGATATGGTAGTGGTACCATGATTGATATGGTAGTGGGACCACGATTGATATGGTAGTGGGACCATTATTGATATGGTAGTGGGACCACGATTGATATGGTAGTGGGACCAGGATTGATATGGTAGTGGGACCACGATTGATATGGTAGTGGGACCAGGATTGATATGGTAGTGGGACCATTATTGATATGGTAGTGGGACCACAATTGATATGGTAGTGGGACCACGATTGATATGGTAGTGGGACCATTATTGATATGGTAGTGGGACCACGATTGATATGGTAGTGGTACCATGATTGATATGGTAGTGGGACCAGGATTGATATGGTAGTGGGACCATTATTGATATGGTAGTGGGACCACGATTGATATGGTAGTGGAACCACGATTGATATGGTAGTGGGACCAGGATTGATATGGTAGTGGGACCATTATTGATATGGTAGTGGGACCACGATTGATATGGTAGTGGGACCACGATTGATATGGTAGTGGGACCATTATTGATATGGTAGTGGGACCACGATTGATATGGTAGTGGAACCACGATTGATATGGTAGTGGGACCAGGATTGATATGGTAGTGGGACCATTATTGATACGGTAGTGGGACCACGATTGATATGGTAGTGGTACCATGATTGATATGGTAGTGGGACCACGATTGATATGGTAGTGGTACCATGATTGATGTGGTAGTGGGACCAGGATTGATATGGTAGTGGGA
This sequence comes from Alitta virens, assembly GCA_932294295.1. Lineage (NCBI taxonomy): Eukaryota > Metazoa > Annelida > Polychaeta > Phyllodocida > Nereididae > Alitta > Alitta virens. The sequence goes on from OW028576.1 coordinate 7,635,419, forward strand.
CCATTATTGATATGGTAGTGGGACCACGATTGATATGGTAGTGGGACCACGATTGATATGGTAGTGGGACCAGGATTGATATGGTAGTGGGACCACGATTGATATGGTAGTGGGACCAGGATTGATACGGTAGTGGGACCATTATTGATATGGTAGTGGGACCATTATTGATACGGTAGTGGGACCAGGATTGATATGGTAGTGGGACCATTATTGATACGGTAGTGGGACCACGATTGATATGGTAGTGGTACCATGATTGATATGGTAGTGGGACCACGATTGATATGGTAGTGGGACCACGATTGATATGGTAGTGGTACCATGATTGATATGGTAGTGGGACCAGGATTGATATGGTAGTGGGACCACGATTGATATGGTAGTGGGACCACGATTGATATGGTAGTGGGACCATTATTGATATGGTAGTGGGACCACGATTGATATGGTAGTGGGACCACGATTGATATGGTAGTGGGACCAGGATTGATATGGTAGTGGGACCATTATTGATACGGTAGTGGGACCACGATTGATATGGTAGTGGTACCATGATTGATATGGTAGTGGTACCATGATTGATACGGTAGTGGGACCACGATTGATATGGTAGTGGTACCATGATTGATACGGTAGTGGGACCACGATTGATATGGTAGTGGTACCATGATTGATATGGTAGTGGGACCACGATTGATATGGTAGTGGTACCGTGATTGATACGGTAGTGGGACCACGATTGATATGGTAGTGGTACCATGATTGATACGGTAGTGGGACCACGATTGATATGGTAGTGGTACCATGATTGATATGGTAGTGGGACCACGATTGATATGGTAGTGGTACCATGATTGATACGGTAGTGGGACCACGATTGATATGGTAGTGGGACCATTATTGATATGGTAGTGGGACCACGATTGATATGGTAGTGGGACCACGATTGATATGGTAGTGGGACCATTATTGATATGGTAGTGGGACCACGATTGATATGGTAGTGGAACCACGATTGATATGGTAGTGGGACCATTATTGATATGGTAGTGGGACCAGGATTGATATGGTAGTGGGACCATTATTGATACGGTAGTGGGACCACGATTGATATGGTAGTGGTACCATGATTGATATGGTAGTGGGACCACGATTGATATGGTAGTGGTACCATGATTGATGTGGTAGTGGGACCACGATTGATATGGAGTGGTACCATGATTGATATGGTACCATGATTGATATGGTAGTGGGACCACGATTTATATGGTAGGGGGACCATGATTGATATGGTAGTGGGACCACGATTGATATGGTAGTGGTACCATGATTGATATGGTAGTGGGACCACGATTGATATGGTAGTGGGACCAGGATTGATATGGTAGTGGGACCATTATTGATATGGTAGTGGGACCACGATTGATATGGTAGTGGGACCACGATTGATATGGTAGTGGGACCATTATTGATATGGTAGTGGGACCAGGATTGATATGGTAGTGGTACCATGATTGATATGGTAGTGGGACCAGGATTGATATGGTAGTGGGACCATTATTGATATGGTAGTGGGACCACGATTGATATGGTAGTGGAACCACGATTGATATGGTAGTGGGACCAGGATTGATATGGTAGTGGGACCATTATTGATATGGTAGTGGGACCACGATTGATATGGTAGTGGGACCACGATTGATATGGTAGTGGGACCATTATTGATATGGTAGTGGGACCACGATTGATATGGTAGTGGAACCACGATTGATATGGTAGTGGGACCAGGATTGATATGGTAGTGGGACCATTATTGATACGGTAGTGGGACCACGATTGATATGGTAGTGGTACCATGATTGATATGGTAGTGGGACCACGATTGATATGGTAGTGGTACCATGATTGATGTGGTAGTGGGACCAGGATTGATATGGTAGTGGGACCATTATTGATATGGTAGTGGGACCACGATTGATATGGTAGTGGGACCACGATTGATATGGTAGTGGGACCAGGATTGATATGGTAGTGGGACCACGATTGATATGGTAGTGGGACCAGGATTGATATGGTAGTGGGACCATTATTGATATGGTAGTGGGACCATTATTGATACGGTAGTGGGACCAGGATTGATATGGTAGTGGGACCATTATTGATACGGTAGTGGGACCACGATTGATATGGTAGTGGTACCATGATTGATAGGGTAGTGGGACCACGATTGATATGGTAGTGGTACCATGATTGATACGGTAGTGGGACCACGATTGATATGGTAGTGGTACCATGATTGATACGGTAGTGGGACCACGATTGATATGGTAGTGGTACCATGATTGATATGGTAGTGGGACCACGATTGATATGGTAGTGGTACCATGATTGATACGGTAGTGGGACCATTATTGATATGGTAGTGGGACCAGGATTGATATGGTAGTGGGACCATGATTTATCTGGAAGTGGGACCATTATTGATATGGTAGTGGGACCACGATTGATATGGTAGTGGGACCAGGATTGATATGGTAGTGGGACCATTATTGATATGGTAGTGGGACCATGATTGATATGGTAGTGGGACCACGATTGATATGGAGTGGGACCATGATTGATATGGTAGTGGGACCAGGATTGATATGGTAGTGGGACCATTATTGATATGGTAGTGGGACCACTATTGATATGGTAGTGGGACCAGGATTGATATGGTAGTGGGACCACGATTGATATGGTAGTGGGACCAGGATTGATATGGTAGTGGTACCACGATTGATATGGTAGTGGTACCGTGATTGATATGGTAGTGGGACCACGATTGATATGGTAGTGGGACCATTATTGATATGGTAGTGGGACCACGATTGATATGGTAGTGGGACCAGGATTGATATGGTAGTGGGACCACGATTGATATGGTAGTGGGACCAGGATTGATATGGTAGTGGGACCATTATTGATATGGTAGTGGGACCACGATTGATATGGTAGTGGGACCACGATTGATATGGTAGTGGGACCATTATTGATATGGTAGTGGGACCACGATTGATATGGTAGTGGTACCACGATTGATATGGTAGTGGTACCATGATTGATATGGTAGTGGGACCACGATTGATATGGTAGTGGGACCATTATTGATATGGTAGTGGGACCACGATTGATATGGTAGTGGGACCAGGATTGATATGGTAGTGGGACCACGATTGATATGGTAGTGGGACCAGGATTGATATGGTAGTGGGACCATTATTGATATGGTAGTGGGACCACAATTGATATGGTAGTGGGACCACGATTGATATGGTAGTGGGACCATTATTGATATGGTAGTGGGACCACGATTGATATGGTAGTGGAACCACGATTGATATGGTAGTGGGACCAGGATTGATATGGTAGTGGGACCATTATTGATATGGTAGTGGGACCACGATTGATATGGTAGTGGGACCACGATTGATATGGTAGTGGGACCATTATTGATATGGTAGTGGGACCACGATTGATATGGTAGTGGGACCACGATTGATATGGTAGTGGGACCAGGATTGATATGGTAGTGGGACCATTATTGATACGGTAGTGGGACCACGATTGATATGGTAGTGGTACCATGATTGATATGGTAGTGGGACCACGATTGATATGGTAGTGGTACCATGATTGATGTGGTAGTGGGACCAGGATTGATATGGTAGTGGGACCATTATTGATATGGTAGTGGGACCACGATTGATATGGTAGTGGGACCACGATTGATATGGTAGTGGGACCACGATTGATATGGTAGTGGGACCACGATTGATATGGTAGTGGGACCACGATTGATATGGTAGTGGGACCATTATTGATATGGTAGTGGGACCATTATTGATACGGTAGTGGGACCAGGATTGATATGGTAGTGGGACCATTATTGATACGGTAGTGGGACCACGATTGATATGGTAGTGGTACCATGATTGATATGGTAGTGGGACCACGATTGATATGGTAGTGGTACCATGATTGATACGGTAGTGGGACCACGATTGATATGGTAGTGGTACCATGATTGATACGGTAGTGGGACCACGATTGATATGGTAGTGGTACCATGATTGATATGGTAGTGGGACCACGATTGATATGGTAGTGGTACCGTGATTGATACGGTAGTGGGACCACGATTGATATGGTAGTGGTACCATGATTGATACGGTAGTGGGACCACGATTGATATGGTAGTGGTACCATGATTGATATGGTAGTGGGACCACGATTGATATGGTAGTGGTACCATGATTGATACGGTAGTGGGACCACGATTGATATGGTAGTGGGACCATTATTGATATGGTAGTGGGACCACGATTGATATGGTAGTGGGACCACGATTGATATGGTAGTGGGACCATTATTGATATGGTAGTGGGACCACGATTGATATGGTAGTGGAACCACGATTGATATGGTAGTGGGACCATTATTGATATGGTAGTGGGACCAGGATTGATATGGTAGTGGGACCATTATTGATACGGTAGTGGGACCACGATTGATATGGTAGTGGTACCATGATTGATATGGTAGTGGGACCACGATTGATATGGTAGTGGTACCATGATTGATGTGGTAGTGGGACCACGATTGATATGGAGTGGTACCATGATTGATATGGTACCATGATTGATATGGTAGTGGGACCACGATTTATATGGTAGGGGGACCATGATTGATATGGTAGTGGGACCACGATTGATATGGAGTGGTACCATGATTGATATGGTAGTGGGACCACGATTTATATGGTAGGGGGACCATTATTGATATGGTAGTGGGACCATTATTGATACGGTAGTGGGACCACGATTGATATGGTAGTGGGACCAGGATTGATATGGTAGTGGGACCATGATTGATATGGTAGTGGGACCATGATTTATCTGGAAGTGGGACCATTATTGATATGGTAGTGGGACCACGATTGATATGGTAGTGGGACCAGGATTGATATGGTAGTGGGACCATGATTGATATGGTAGTGGGACCATGATTGATATGAAAGTTGGACCATGATTGATATGGTAGTGGGACCACGATTGATATGGTAGTGGTACCATGATTGATATGGTAGTGGGACCATGATTGATATGGAGTGGGACCATGATTGATATGGTAGTGGTACCATGATTGATATGGTAGTGGTACCACGATTGATATGGTAGTGGTACCATGATTGATATGGTAGTGGTACCACGATTGATATGGTAGTGGTACCATGATTGATATGGTAGTGGGACCACGATTGATATGGAGTGGGACCATGATTGATATGGTAGTGGGACCATGATTGATATGGTAGTGGGACCACGATTGATATGGTAGTGGGACCAGGATTGATATGGTAGTGGGACCACGATTGATATGGTAGTGGGACCATTATTGATATGGTAGTGGGACCACGATTGATATGGTAGTGGTACCATGATTGATATGGTAGTGGGACCACGATTGATATGGTAGTGGGACCACGATTGATATGGTAGTGGGACCATTATTGATATGGTAGTGGGACCACGATTGATATGGTAGTGGGACCACGATTGATATGGTAGTGGTACCATTATTGATATGGTAGTGGGACCACAATTTATATGGTAGTGGGACCACGATTGATATGGTAGTGGGACCAGGATTGATATGGTAGTGGTACCATGATTGATATGGTAGTGGGACCACGATTGATATGGTAGTGGGACCAGGATTGATATGGTAGTGGTACCATGATTGATATGGTAGTGGGATCACGATTGATATGGTAGTGGGACCATGATTGATATGGTAGTGGGACCACGATTGATATGGTAGTGGGACCAGGATTGATATGGTAGTGGGACCATGATTGATATGGTAGTGGGACCATGATTGATATGAAAGTTGGACCATGATTGATATGGTAGTGGGACCACGATTGATATGGTAGTGGTACCATGATTGATATGGTAGTGGGACCATGATTGATATGGAGTGGGACCATGATTGATATGGTAGTGGTACCATGATTGATATGGTAGTGGTACCACGATTGATATGGTAGTGGTACCATGATTGATATGGTAGTGGGACCACGATTGATATGGTAGTGGGACCATGATTGATATGGTAGTGGGACCATGATTGATATGGAGTGGGACCATGATTGATATGGTAGTGGTACCATGATTGATATGGTAGTGGGACCACGATTGATATGGTAGTGGGACCAGGATTGATATGGTAGTGGGACCACGATTGATATGGTAGTGGGACCATTATTGATATGGTAGTGGGACCACGATTGATATGGTAGTGGTACCATGATTGATATGGTAGTGGGACCACGATTGATATGGTAGTGGGACCACGATTGATATGGTAGTGGGACCATTATTGATATGGTAGTGGGACCACGATTGATATGGTAGTGGGACCACGATTGATATGGTAGTGGTACCATTATTGATATGGTAGTGGGACCACAATTTATATGGTAGTGGGACCACGATTGATATGGTAGTGGGACCAGGATTGATATGGTAGTGGTACCATGATTGATATGGTAGTGGGACCACGATTGATATGGTAGTGGGACCAGGATTGATATGGTAGTGGTACCATGATTGATATGGTAGTGGGATCACGATTGATATGGTAGTGGGACCATGATTGATATGGTAGTGGGACCACGATTGATATGGTAGTGGTACCATTATTGATATGGTAGTGGGACCACAATTTATATGGTAGTGGGACCACGATTGATATGGTAGTGGGACCAGGATTGATATGGTAGTGGTACCATGATTGATATGGTAGTCGGACCATGATTGATATGGTAGTGGGACCAGGATTGATATGGTAGTGGGACCACGATTGATATGGTAGTGGGACCAGGATTGATATGGTAGTGGGACCACGATTGATATGGTAGTGGGACCACGATTGATATGGTAGTGGTACCATGATTGATATGGTAGTGGGACCATGATTGATATGGAGTGGGACCATGATTGATATGGTAGTGGTACCATGATTGATATGGTAGTGGGACCACGATTGATATGGTAGTGGGACCAGGATTGATATGGTAGTGGGACCACGATTGATATGGTAGTGGGACCAGGATTGATATGGTAGTGGTACCATGATTGATATGGTAGTGGGACCATGATTGATATGGAGTGGGACCATGATTGATATGGTAGTGGGACCACGATTGATATGGTAGTGGGACCACGATTGATATGGTAGTGGGACCACGATTGATATGGTAGTGGGACCACGATTGATATGGTAGTGGTACCATGATTGATATGGTAGTGGGACCATGATTGATATGGAGTGGGACCATGATTGATATGGTAGTGGGACCACGATTGATATGGTAGTGGGACCACGATTGATATGGTAGTGGGACCACAATTTATATGGTAGTGGGACCACGATTGATATGGTAGTGGGACCATGATTGATATGGTAGTGGGACCAGGATTGATATGGTAGTGGGACCATTATTGATATGGTAGTGGGACCACGATTGATATGGTAGTGGGACCAGGATTGATATGGTAGTGGGACCACGATTGATATGGTAGTGGGACCAGGATTGATATGGTAGTGGGACCATTATTGATATGGTAGTGGGACCATGATTGATATGGTAGTGGGACCATGATTGATATGGTAGTGGTACCATTATTGATATGGTAGTGGGACCACGATTGATATGGTAGTGGGACCACAATTTATATGGTAGTGGGACCACGATTGATATGGTAGTGGGACCAGGATTGATATGGTAGTGGGACCATTATTGATATGGTAGTGGGACCACGATTGATATGGTAGTGGGACCACGATTGATATGGTAGTGGGACCATTATTGATATGGTAGTGGGACCACGATTGATATGGTAGTGGGACCAGGATTGATATGGTAGTGGCACCACGATTGATATGGTAGTGGGACCAGGATTGATATGGTAGTGGGACCATTATTGATATGGTAGTGGGACCACGATTGATATGGTAGTGGGACCAGGATTGATCTGGTAGTGGGACCATTATTGATATGGTAGTGGGACCACGATTGATATGGTAGTGGGACCACAATTTATATGGTAGTGGGACCACGATTGATATGGTAGTGGGACCAGGATTGATATGGTAGTGGGACCAGGATTGATATGGTAGTGGGACCATTATTGATATGGTAGTGGGACCATGATTGATATGGTAGTGGGACCACGATTGATATGGAGTGGGACCATGATTGATATGGTAGTGGGACCAGGATTGATATGGTAGTGGGACCATTATTGATATGGTAGTGGGACCACTATTGATATGGTAGTGGGACCAGGATTGATATGGTAGTGGGACCACGATTGATATGGTAGTGGGACCAGGATTGATATGGTAGTGGTACCACGATTGATATGGTAGTGGTACCGTGATTGATATGGTAGTGGGACCACGATTGATATGGTAGTGGGACCATTATTGATATGGTAGTGGGACCACGATTGATATGGTAGTGGGACCAGGATTGATATGGTAGTGGGACCACGATTGATATGGTAGTGGGACCATTATTGATATGGTAGTGGGACCACGATTGATATGGTAGTGGGACCACGATTGATATGGTAGTGGGACCATTATTGATATGGTAGTGGGACCACGATTGATATGGTAGTGGTACCACGATTGATATGGTAGTGGTACCATGATTGATATGGTAGTGGGACCACGATTGATATGGTAGTGGGACCATTATTGATATGGTAGTGGGACCACGATTGATATGGTAGTGGGACCAGGATTGATATGGTAGTGGGACCACGATTGATATGGTAGTGGGACCAGGATTGATATGGTAGTGGGACCATTATTGATATGGTAGTGGGACCACAATTGATATGGTAGTGGCACCACGATTGATATGGTAGTGGGACCATTATTGATATGGTAGTGGGACCACGATTGATATGGTAGTGGTACCATGATTGATATGGTAGTGGGACCAGGATTGATATGGTAGTGGGACCATTATTGATATGGTAGTGGGACCACGATTGATATGGTAGTGGAACCACGATTGATATGGTAGTGGGACCATGATTGATATGGTAGTGGGACCATGATTGATATGAAAGTTGTACCATGATTGATATGGTAGTGGGACCACGATTGATATGGTAGTGGTACCATGATTGATATGGTAGTGGGACCATGATTGATATGGAGTGTGACCATGATTGATATGGTAGTGGTACCATGATTGATATGGTAGTGGTACCACGATTGATATGGTGGTGGTACCATGATTGATATGGTAGTGGGACCACGATTGATATGGTAGTGGGACCATGATTGATATGGTAGTGGGACCATGATTGATATGGAGTGGGACCATGATTGATATGGTAGTGGTACCATGATTGATATGGTAGTGGGACCACGATTGATATGGTAGTGGGACCACGATTGATATGGTAGTGGGACCACGATTGATATGGTAGTGGGACCATTATTGATATGGTAGTGGGACCACGATTGATATGGTAGTGGTACCATGATTGATATGGTAGTGGGACCACGATTGATATGGTAGTGGGACCACGATTGATATGGTAGTGGGACCATTATTGATATGGTAGTGGGACCACGATTGATATGGTAGTGGGACCACGATTGATATGGTAGTGGTACCATTATTGATATGGTAGTGGGACCACAATTTATATGGTAGTGGGACCACGATTGATATGGTAGTGGGACCAGGATTGATATGGTAGTGGTACCATGATTGATATGGTAGTGGGACCACGATTGATATGGTAGTGGGACCAGGATTGATATGGTAGTGGTACCATGATTGATATGGTAGTGGGACCACGATTGATATGGTAGTGGGACCATGATTGATATGGTAGTGGGACCACGATTGATATGGTAGTGGTACCATGATTGATATGGTAGTGGGACCACGATTGATATGGTAGTGGGACCAGGATTGATATGGTAGTGGTACCATGATTGATATGGTAGTGGGACCACGATTGATATGGTAGTGGGACCATGATTGATATGGTAGTGGGACCACGATTGATATGGTAGTGGTACCATTATTGATATGGTAGTGGGACCACAATTTATATGGTAGTGGGACCACGATTGATATGGTAGTGGGACCAGGATTGATATGGTAGTGGTACCATGATTGATATGGTAGTCGGACCATGATTGATATGGTAGTGGGACCAGGATTGATATGGTAGTGGGACCACGATTGATATGGTAGTGGGACCACGATTGATATGGTAGTGGTACCATGATTGATATGGTAGTGGGACCATGATTGATATGGAGTGGGACCATGATTGATATGGTAGTGGTACCATGATTGATATGGTAGTGGGACCACGATTGATATGGTAGTGGGACCAGGATTGATATGGTAGTGGGACCACGATTGATATGGTAGTGGGACCAGGATTGATATGGTAGTGGTACCATGATTGATATGGTAGTGGGACCATGATTGATATGGAGTGGGACCATGATTGATATGGTAGTGGGACCACGATTGATATGGTAGTGGGACCAGGATTGATATGGTAGTGGGACCACGATTGATATGGTAGTGGGACCACGATTGATATGGTAGTGGGACCACAATTTATAAGGTAGTGGGACCAGGATTGATATGGTAGTGGGACCACGATTGATATGGTAGTGGGACCACGATTGATATGGTAGTGGTACCATTATTGATATGGTAGTGGGACCACAATTTATATGGTAGTGGGACCACGATTGATATGGTAGTGGGACCAGGATTGATATGGTAGTGGTACCATTATTGATATGGTAGTCGGACCATGATTGATATGGTAGTGGGACCAGGATTGATATGGTAGTGGGACCACGATTGATATGGTAGTGGGACCAGGATTGATATGGTAGTGGGACCACGATTGATATGGTAGTGGGACCACGATTGATATGGTAGTGGTACCATGATTGATATGGTAGTGGGACCATGATTGATATGGAGTGGGACCATGATTGATATGGTAGTGGGACCATTATTGATATGGTAGTGGGACCATGATTGATATGGTAGTGGGACCATGATTGATATGGTAGTGGGACCATGATTGATATGGTAGTGGGACCATGATTGATATGGTAGTGGTACCATTATTGATATGGTAGTGGGACCACGATTGATATGGTAGTGGGACCACAATTTATATGGTAGTGGGACCACGATTGATATGGTAGTGGGACCAGGATTGATATGGTAGTGGGACCATTATTGATATGGTAGTGGGACCACGATTGATATGGTAGTGGGACCACGATTGATATGGTAGTGGGACCATTATTGATATGGTAGTGGGACCACGATTGATATGGTAGTGGGACCAGGATTGATATGGTAGTGGCACCACGATTGATATGGTAGTGGGACCAGGATTGATATGGTAGTGGGACCATTATTGATATGGTAGTGGGACCACGATTGATATGGTAGTGGGACCAGGATTGATCTGGTAGTGGGACCATTATTGATATGGTAGTGGGACCACGATTGATATGGTAGTGGGACCACAATTTATATGGTAGTGGGACCAGGATTGATATGGTAGTGGGACCAGGATTGATATGGTAGTGGGACCAGGATTGATATGGTAGTGGGACCACGATTGATATGGTAGTGGGACCAGGATTGATATGGTAGTGGGACCACGATTGATATGGTAGTGGGACCACGATTGATATGGTAGTGGTACCATGATTGATATGGTAGTGGGACCATGATTGATATGGAGTGGGACCATGATTGATATGGTAGTGGGACCATTATTGATATGGTAGTGGGACCATGATTGATATGGTAGTGGGACCATGATTGATATGGTAGTGGGACCATGATTGATATGGTAGTGGGACCATGATTGATATGGTAGTGGTACCATTATTGATATGGTAGTGGGACCACGATTGATATGGTAGTGGGACCACAATTTATATGGTAGTGGGACCACGATTGATATGGTAGTGGGACCAGGATTGATATGGTAGTGGGACCATTATTGATATGGTAGTGGGACCACGATTGATATGGTAGTGGGACCACGATTGATATGGTAGTGGGACCATTATTGATATGGTAGTGGGACCACGATTGATATGGTAGTGGGACCAGGATTGATATGGTAGTGGCACCACGATTGATATGGTAGTGGGACCAGGATTGATATGGTAGTGGGACCATTATTGATATGGTAGTGGGACCACGATTGATATGGTAGTGGGACCAGGATTGATCTGGTAGTGGGACCATTATTGATATGGTAGTGGGACCACGATTGATATGGTAGTGGGACCACAATTTATATGGTAGTGGGACCAGGATTGATATGGTAGTGGGACCAGGATTGATATGGTAGTGGGACCATTATTGATATGGTAGTGGGACCATGATTGATATGGTAGTGGGACCACGATTGATATGGAGTGGGACCATGATTGATATGGTAGTGGGACCAGGATTGATATGGTAGTGGGACCATTATTGATATGGTAGTGGGACCACTATTGATATGGTAGTGGGACCAGGATTGATATGGTAGTGGGACCAGGATTGATATGGTAGTGGGACCACGATTGATATGGTAGTGGGACCAGGATTGATATGGTAGTGGTACCACGATTGATATGGTAGTGGTACCGTGATTGATATGGTAGTGGGACCACGATTGATATGGTAGTGGGACCATTATTGATATGGTAGTGGGACCACGATTGATATGGTAGTGGGACCAGGATTGATATGGTAGTGGGACCACGATTGATATGGTAGTGGGACCATTATTGATATGGTAGTGGGACCACGATTGATATGGTAGTGGGACCACGATTGATATGGTAGTGGGACCATTATTGATATGGTAGTGGGACCACGATTGATATGGTAGTGGTACCACGATTGATATGGTAGTGGTACCATGATTGATATGGTAGTGGGACCACGATTGATATGGTAGTGGGACCATTATTGATATGGTAGTGGGACCACGATTGATATGGTAGTGGGACCAGGATTGATATGGTAGTGGGACCACGATTGATATGGTAGTGGGACCACGATTGATATGGTAGTGGGACCAGGATTGATATGGTAGTGGGACCATTATTGATATGGTAGTGGGACCACGATTGATATGGTAGTGGGACCACGATTGATATGGTAGTGGGACCATTATTGATATGGTAGTGGGACCACGATTGATATGGTAGTGGTACCACGATTGATATGGTAGTGGTACCATGATTGATATGGTAGTGGGACCACGATTGATATGGTAGTGGGACCATTATTGATATGGTAGTGGGACCACGATTGATATGGTAGTGGGACCAGGATTGATATGGTAGTGGGACCACGATTGATATGGTAGTGGGACCAGGATTGATATGGTAGTGGGACCATTATTGATATGGTAGTGGGACCACAATTGATATGGTAGTGGGACCACGATTGATATGGTAGTGGGACCATTATTGATATGGTAGTGGGACCACGATTGATATGGTAGTGGTACCATGATTGATATGGTAGTGGGACCAGGATTGATATGGTAGTGGGACCATTATTGATATGGTAGTGGGACCACGATTGATATGGTAGTGGAACCACGATTGATATGGTAGTGGGACCAGGATTGATATGGTAGTGGGACCATTATTGATATGGTAGTGGGACCACGATTGATATGGTAGTGGGACCACGATTGATATGGTAGTGGGACCATTATTGATATGGTAGTGGGACCACGATTGATATGGTAGTGGAACCACGATTGATATGGTAGTGGGACCAGGATTGATATGGTAGTGGGACCATTATTGATACGGTAGTGGGACCACGATTGATATGGTAGTGGTACCATGATTGATATGGTAGTGGGACCACGATTGATATGGTAGTGGTACCATGATTGATGTGGTAGTGGGACCAGGATTGATATGGTAGTGGGACCATTATTGATATGGTAGTGGGACCACGATTGATATGGTAGTGGGACCACGATTGATATGGTAGTGGGACCAGGATTGATATGGTAGTGGGACCACGATTGATATGGTAGTGGGACCAGGATTGATACGGTAGTGGGACCATTATTGATATGGTAGTGGGACCATTATTGATACGGTAGTGGGACCAGGATTGATATGGTAGTGGGACCATTATTGATACGGTAGTGGGACCACGATTGATATGGTAGTGGTACCATGATTGATATGGTAGTGGGACCACGATTGATATGGTAGTGGGACCAGGATTGATATGGTAGTGGTACCATGATTGATATGGTAGTGGGACCATGATTGATATGGAGTGGGACCATGATTGATATGGTAGTGGGACCACGATTGATATGGTAGTGGGACCAGGATTGATATGGTAGTGGGACCACGATTGATATGGTAGTGGGACCACGATTGATATGGTAGTGGTACCATGATTGATATGGTAGTGGGACCATGATTGATATGGTAGTGGGACCATGATTGATATGGAGTGGGACCATGATTGATATGGTAGTGGGACCACGATTGATATGGTAGTGGGACCACGATTGATATGGTAGTGGGACCACAATTTATATGGTAGTGGGACCACGATTGATATGGTAGTGGGACCATGATTGATATGGTAGTGGGACCAGGATTGATATGGTAGTGGGACCATTATTGATATGGTAGTGGGACCACGATTGATATGGTAGTGGGACCACGATTGATATGGTAGTGGGACCACGATTGATATGGTAGTGGTACCATGATTGATATGGTAGTGGGACCACGATTGATATGGTAGTGGTACCGTGATTGATACGGTAGTGGGACCACGATTGATATGGTAGTGGTACCATGATTGATATGGTAGTGGGACCACGATTGATATGGTAGTGGGACCAGGATTGATATGGTAGTGGGACCATTATTGATATGGTAGTGGGACCACGATTGATATGGTAGTGGGACCACGATTGATATGGTAGTGGGACCATTATTGATATGGTAGTGGGACCAGGATTGATATGGTAGTGGTACCATGATTGATATGGTAGTGGGACCAGGATTGATATGGTAGTGGGACCATTATTGATATGGTAGTGGGACCACGATTGATATGGTAGTGGAACCACGATTGATATGGTAGTGGGACCAGGATTGATATGGTAGTGGGACCATTATTGATATGGTAGTGGGACCACGATTGATATGGTAGTGGGACCACGATTGATATGGTAGTGGGACCATTATTGATATGGTAGTGGGACCACGATTGATATGGTAGTGGAACCACGATTGATATGGTAGTGGGACCAGGATTGATATGGTAGTGGGACCATTATTGATACGGTAGTGGGACCACGATTGATATGGTAGTGGTACCATGATTGATATGGTAGTGGGACCACGATTGATATGGTAGTGGTACCATGATTGATGTGGTAGTGGGACCAGGATTGATATGGTAGTGGGACCATTATTGATATGGTAGTGGGACCACGATTGATATGGTAGTGGGACCACGATTGATATGGTAGTGGGACCAGGATTGATATGGTAGTGGGACCAGGATTGATATGGTAGTGGGACCATTATTGATATGGTAGTGGGACCACGATTGATATGGAGTGGGACCATGATTGATATGGTAGTGGGACCAGGATTGATATGGTAGTGGGACCATTATTGATATGGTAGTGGGACCACTATTGATATGGTAGTGGGACCAGGATTGATATGGTAGTGGGACCACGATTGATATGGTAGTGGGACCAGGATTGATATGGTAGTGGTACCACGATTGATATGGTAGTGGTACCGTGATTGATATGGTAGTGGGACCACGATTGATATGGTAGTGGGACCATTATTGATATGGTAGTGGGACCACGATTGATATGGTAGTGGGACCAGGATTGATATGGTAGTGGGACCACGATTGATATGGTAGTGGGACCAGGATTGATATGGTAGTGGGACCATTATTGATATGGTAGTGGGACCACGATTGATATGGTAGTGGGACCACGATTGATATGGTAGTGGGACCATTATTGATATGGTAGTGGGACCACGATTGATATGGTAGTGGTACCACGATTGATATGGTAGTGGTACCACGATTGATATGGTAGTGGGACCAGGATTGATATGGTAGTGGGACCACGATTGATATGGTAGTGGGACCAGGATTGATATGGTAGTGGGACCATTATTGATATGGTAGTGGGACCACAATTGATATGGTAGTGGGACCACGATTGATATGGTAGTGGGACCATTATTGATATGGTAGTGGGACCACGATTGATATGGTAGTGGTACCATGATTGATATGGTAGTGGGACCAGGATTGATATGGTAGTGGGACCATTATTGATATGGTAGTGGGACCACGATTGATATGGTAGTGGAACCACGATTGATATGGTAGTGGGACCAGGATTGATATGGTAGTGGGACCATTATTGATATGGTAGTGGGACCACGATTGATATGGTAGTGGGACCACGATTGATATGGTAGTGAAACCATTATTGATATGGTAGTGGGACCACGATTGATATGGTAGTGGGACCACGATTGATATGGTAGTGGGACCAGGATTGATATGGTAGTGGGACCATTATTGATACGGTAGTGGGACCACGATTGATATGGTAGTGGTACCATGATTGATATGGTAGTGGGACCACGATTGATATGGTAGTGGTACCATGATTGATGTGGTAGTGGGACCAGGATTGATATGGTAGTGGGACCATTATTGATATGGTAGTGGGACCACGATTGATATGGTAGTGGGACCACGATTGATATGGTAGTGGGACCACGATTGATATGGTAGTGGGACCACGATTGATATGGTAGTGGGACCACGATTGATATGGTAGTGGGACCATTATTGATATGGTAGTGGGACCATTATTGATATGGTAGTGGTACCATGATTGATATGGTAGTGGGACCACGATTGATATGGTAGTGGTACCATGATTGATACGGTAGTGGGACCACGATTGATATGGTAGTGGGACCATTATTGATATGGTAGTGGGACCACGATTGATATGGTAGTGGGACCACGATTGATATGGTAGTGGGACCATTATTGATATGGTAGTGGGACCACGATTGATATGGTAGTGGAACCACGATTGATATGGTAGTGGGACCATTATTGATATGGTAGTGGGACCAGGATTGATATGGTAGTGGGACCATTATTGATACGGTAGTGGGACCACGATTGATATGGTAGTGGTACCATGATTGATATGGTAGTGGGACCACGATTGATATGGTAGTGGTACCATGATTGATGTGGTAGTGGGACCACGATTGATATGGAGTGGTACCATGATTGATATGGTACCATGATTGATATGGTAGTGGGACCACGATTTATATGGTAGGGGGACCATGATTGATATGGTAGTGGGACCATGATTGATATGGAGTGGTACCATGATTGATATGGTAGTGGGACCACGATTTATATAGTAGGGGGACCATTATTGATATGGTAGTGGGACCATTATTGATACGGTAGTGGGACCACGATTGATATGGTAGTGGGACCAGGATTGATATGGTAGTGGGACCATGATTGATATGGTAGTGGGACCATGATTTATCTGGAAGTGGGACCATTATTGATATGGTAGTGGGACCACGATTGATATGGTAGTGGGACCAGGATTGATATGGTAGTGGGACCATGATTGATATGGTAGTGGGACCATGATTGATATGAAAGTTGGACCATGATTGATATGGTAGTGGGACCACGATTGATATGGTAGTGGTACCATGATTGATATGGTAGTGGGACCATGATTGATATGGAGTGGGACCATGATTGATATGGTAGTGGTACCATGATTGATATGGTAGTGGTACCACGATTGATATGGTAGTGGTACCATGATTGATATGGTAGTGGGACCACGATTGATATGGTAGTGGGACCATGATTGATATGGTAGTGGGACCATGATTGATATGGAGTGGGACCATGATTGATATGGTAGTGGTACCATGATTGATATGGTAGTGGGACCACGATTGATATGGTAGTGGGACCAGGATTGATATGGTAGTGGGACCACGATTGATATGGTAGTGGGACCATTATTGATATGGTAGTGGGACCACGATTGATATGGTAGTGGTACCATGATTGATATGGTAGTGGGACCACGATTGATATGGTAGTGGGACCACGATTGATATGGTAGTGGGACCATTATTGATATGGTAGTGGGACCACGATTGATATGGTAGTGGGACCACGATTGATATGGTAGTGGTACCATTATTGATATGGTAGTGGGACCACAATTTATATGGTAGTGGGACCACGATTGATATGGTAGTGGGACCAGGATTGATATGGTAGTGGTACCATGATTGATATGGTAGTGGGACCACGATTGATATGGTAGTGGGACCAGGATTGATATGGTAGTGGTACCATGATTGATATGGTAGTGGGATCACGATTGATATGGTAGTGGGACCATGATTGATATGGTAGTGGGACCACGATTGATATGGTAGTGGTACCATTATTGATATGGTAGTGGGACCACAATTTATATGGTAGTGGGACCACGATTGATATGGTAGTGGGACCAGGATTGATATGGTAGTGGTACCATGATTGATATGGTAGTCGGACCATGATTGATATGGTAGTGGGACCAGGATTGATATGGTAGTGGGACCACGATTGATATGGTAGTGGGACCAGGATTGATATGGTAGTGGGACCACGATTGATATGGTAGTGGGACCACGATTGATATGGTAGTGGTACCATGATTGATATGGTAGTGGGACCATGATTGATATGGAGTGGGACCATGATTGATATGGTAGTGGTACCATGATTGATATGGTAGTGGGACCACGATTGATATGGTAGTGGGACCAGGATTGATATGGTAGTGGGACCACGATTGATATGGTAGTGGGACCAGGATTGATATGGTAGTGGTACCATGATTGATATGGTAGTGGGACCATGATTGATATGGAGTGGGACCATGATTGATATGGTAGTGGGACCACGATTGATATGGTAGTGGGACCACGATTGATATGGTAGTGGGACCACGATTGATATGGTAGTGGGACCACGATTGATATGGTAGTGGTACCATGATTGATATGGTAGTGGGACCATGATTGATATGGAGTGGGACCATGATTGATATGGTAGTGGGACCACGATTGATATGGTAGTGGGACCACGATTGATATGGTAGTGGGACCACAATTTATATGGTAGTGGGACCACGATTGATATGGTAGTGGGACCATGATTGATATGGTAGTGGGACCAGGATTGATATGGTAGTGGGACCATTATTGATATGGTAGTGGGACCACGATTGATATGGTAGTGGGACCAGGATTGATATGGTAGTGGGACCACGATTGATATGGTAGTGGGACCAGGATTGATATGGTAGTGGGACCATTATTGATATGGTAGTGGGACCACGATTGATATGGTAGTGGGACCACGATTGATATGGTAGTGGGACCATTATTGATATGGTAGTGGGACCACGATTGATATGGTAGTGGAACCACGATTGATATGGTAGTGGGACCATTATTGATATGGTAGTGGGACCAGGATTGATATGGTAGTGGGACCATTATTGATACGGTAGTGGGACCACGATTGATATGGTAGTGGTACCATGATTGATATGGTAGTGGGACCACGATTGATATGGTAGTGGTACCATGATTGATGTGGTAGTGGGACCACGATTGATATGGAGTGGTACCATGATTGATATGGTACCATGATTGATATGGTAGTGGGACCACGATTTATATGGTAGGGGGACCATGATTGATATGGTAGTGGGACCATGATTGATATGGAGTGGTACCATGATTGATATGGTAGTGGGACCACGATTTATATAGTAGGGGGACCATTATTGATATGGTAGTGGGACCATTATTGATACGGTAGTGGGACCACGATTGATATGGTAGTGGGACCAGGATTGATATGGTAGTGGGACCATGATTGATATGGTAGTGGGACCATGATTTATCTGGAAGTGGGACCATTATTGATATGGTAGTGGGACCACGATTGATATGGTAGTGGGACCAGGATTGATATGGTAGTGGGACCATGATTGATATGGTAGTGGGACCATGATTGATATGAAAGTTGGACCATGATTGATATGGTAGTGGGACCACGATTGATATGGTAGTGGTACCATGATTGATATGGTAGTGGGACCATGATTGATATGGAGTGGGACCATGATTGATATGGTAGTGGTACCATGATTGATATGGTAGTGGTACCACGATTGATATGGTAGTGGTACCATGATTGATATGGTAGTGGGACCACGATTGATATGGTAGTGGGACCATGATTGATATGGTAGTGGGACCATGATTGATATGGAGTGGGACCATGATTGATATGGTAGTGGTACCATGATTGATATGGTAGTGGGACCACGATTGATATGGTAGTGGGACCAGGATTGATATGGTAGTGGGACCACGATTGATATGGTAGTGGGACCATTATTGATATGGTAGTGGGACCACGATTGATATGGTAGTGGTACCATGATTGATATGGTAGTGGGACCACGATTGATATGGTAGTGGGACCACGATTGATATGGTAGTGGGACCATTATTGATATGGTAGTGGGACCACGATTGATATGGTAGTGGGACCACGATTGATATGGTAGTGGTACCATTATTGATATGGTAGTGGGACCACAATTTATATGGTAGTGGGACCACGATTGATATGGTAGTGGGACCAGGATTGATATGGTAGTGGTACCATGATTGATATGGTAGTCGGACCATGATTGATATGGTAGTGGGACCAGGATTGATATGGTAGTGGGACCACGATTGATATGGTAGTGGGACCACGATTGATATGGTAGTGGGACCACGATTGATATGGTAGTGGGACCACGATTGATATGGTAGTGGTACCATGATTGATATGGTAGTGGGACCATGATTGATATGGAGTGGGACCATGATTGATATGGTAGTGGTACCATGATTGATATGGTAGTGGGACCACGATTGATATGGTAGTGGGACCATGATTGATATGGAGTGGGACCATGATTGATATGGTAGTGGTACCATGATTGATATGGTAGTGGGACCACGATTGATATGGTAGTGGGACCAGGATTGATATGGTAGTGGGACCACGATTGATATGGTAGTGGGACCAGGATTGATATGGTAGTGGTACCATGATTGATATGGTAGTGGGACCATGATTGATATGGAGTGGGACCATGATTGATATGGTAGTGGGACCACGATTGATATGGTAGTGGGACCACGATTGATATGGTAGTGGGACCACGATTGATATGGTAGTGGGACCACGATTGATATGGTAGTGGTACCATGATTGATATGGTAGTGGGACCATGATTGATATGGAGTGGGACCATGATTGATATGGTAGTGGGACCACGATTGATATGGTAGTGGGACCACGATTGATATGGTAGTGGGACCACAATTTATATGGTAGTGGGACCACGATTGATATGGTAGTGGGACCATGATTGATATGGTAGTGGGACCAGGATTGATATGGTAGTGGGACCATTATTGATATGGTAGTGGGACCACGATTGATATGGTAGTGGGACCAGGATTGATATGGTAGTGGGACCACGATTGATATGGTAGTGGGACCAGGATTGATATGGTAGTGGGACCATTATTGATATGGTAGTGGGACCATGATTGATATGGTAGTGGGACCATGATTGATATGGTAGTGGTACCATTATTGATATGGTAGTGGGACCATGATTGATATGGTAGTGGGACCACAATTTATATGGTAGTGGGACCACGATTGATATGGTAGTGGGACCAGGATTGATATGGTAGTGGGACCATTATTGATATGGTAGTGGGACCATGATTGATATGGTAGTGGGACCACGATTGATATGGTAGTGGGACCAGGATTGATATGGTAGTGGGACCATTATTGATATGGTAGTGGGACCACGATTGATATGGTAGTGGAACCACGATTGATATGGTAGTGGGACCAGGATTGATATGGTAGTGGGACCATTATTGATATGGTAGTGGGACCACGATTGATATGGTAGTGGGACCAGGATTGATATGGTAGTGAAACCATTATTGATATGGTAGTGGGACCACGATTGATATGGTAGTGGGACCACGATTGATATGGTAGTGGGACCAGGATTGATATGGTAGTGGGACCATTATTGATACGGTAGTGGGACCACGATTGATATGGTAGTGGTACCATGATTGATATGGTATTGGGACCACGATTGATATGGTAGTGGTACCATGATTGATGTGGTAGTGGGACCAGGATTGATATGGTAGTGGGACCATTATTGATATGGTAGTGGGACCACGATTGATATGGTAGTGGGACCACGATTGATATGGTAGTGGGACCACGATTGATATGGTAGTGGGACCACGATTGATATGGTAGTGGGACCACGATTGATATGGTAGTGGGACCATTATTGATATGGTAGTGGGACCATTATTGATACGGTAGTGGGACCAGGATTGATATGGTAGTGGGACCATTATTGATACGGTAGTGGGACCACGATTGATATGGTAGTGGTACCATGATTGATATGGTAGTGGGACCACGATTGATATGGTAGTGGTACCATGATTGATACGGTAGTGGGACCACGATTGATATGGTAGTGGTACCATGATTGATACGGTAGTGGGACCACGATTGATATGGTAGTGGTACCATGATTGATATGGTAGTGGGACCACGATTGATATGGTAGTGGTACCGTGATTGATACGGTAGTGGGACCACGATTGATATGGTAGTGGTACCATGATTGATACGGTAGTGGGACCACGATTGATATGGTAGTGGTACCATGATTGATATGGTAGTGGGACCACGATTGATATGGTAGTGGTACCATGATTGATACGGTAGTGGGACCACGATTGATATGGTAGTGGGACCATTATTGATATGGTAGTGGGACCACGATTGATATGGTAGTGGGACCACGATTGATATGGTAGTGGGACCATTATTGATATGGTAGTGGGACCACGATTGATATGGTAGTGGAACCACGATTGATATGGTAGTGGGACCATTATTGATATGGTAGTGGGACCAGGATTGATATGGTAGTGGGACCATTATTGATACGGTAGTGGGACCACGATTGATATGGTAGTGGTACCATGATTGATATGGTAGTGGGACCACGATTGATATGGTAGTGGTACCATGATTGATGTGGTAGTGGGACCACGATTGATATGGAGTGGTACCATGATTGATATGGTACCATGATTGATATGGTAGTGGGACCACGATTTATATGGTAGGGGGACCATGATTGATATGGTAGTGGGACCATGATTGATATGGAGTGGTACCATGATTGATATGGTAGTGGGACCACGATTTATATGGTAGGGGGACCATTATTGATATGGTAGTGGGACCATTATTGATACGGTAGTGGGACCACGATTGATATGGTAGTGGGACCAGGATTGATATGGTAGTGGGACCATGATTGATATGGTAGTGGGACCATGATTTATCTGGAAGTGGGACCATTATTGATATGGTAGTGGGACCACGATTGATATGGTAGTGGGACCAGGATTGATATGGTAGTGGGACCATGATTGATATGGTAGTGGGACCATGATTGATATGAAAGTTGGACCATGATTGATATGGTAGTGGGACCACGATTGATATGGTAGTGGTACCATGATTGATATGGTAGTGGGACCATGATTGATATGGAGTGGGACCATGATTGATATGGTAGTGGTACCATGATTGATATGGTAGTGGTACCACGATTGATATGGTAGTGGTACCATGATTGATATGGTAGTGGGACCACGATTGATATGGTAGTGGGACCATGATTGATATGGTAGTGGGACCATGATTGATATGGAGTGGGACCATGATTGATATGGTAGTGGTACCATGATTGATATGGTAGTGGGACCACGATTGATATGGTAGTGGGACCAGGATTGATATGGTAGTGGGACCACGATTGATATGGTAGTGGGACCATTATTGATATGGTAGTGGGACCACGATTGATATGGTAGTGGTACCATGATTGATATGGTAGTGGGACCACGATTGATATGGTAGTGGGACCACGATTGATATGGTAGTGGGACCATTATTGATATGGTAGTGGGACCACGATTGATATGGTAGTGGGACCACGATTGATATGGTAGTGGTACCATTATTGATATGGTAGTGGGACCACAATTTATATGGTAGTGGGACCACGATTGATATGGTAGTGGGACCAGGATTGATATGGTAGTGGTACCATGATTGATATGGTAGTGGGACCACGATTGATATGGTAGTGGGACCAGGATTGATATGGTAGTGGTACCATGATTGATATGGTAGTGGGATCACGATTGATATGGTAGTGGGACCATGATTGATATGGTAGTGGGACCACGATTGATATGGTAGTGGTACCATTATTGATATGGTAGTGGGACCACAATTTATATGGTAGTGGGACCACGATTGATATGGTAGTGGGACCAGGATTGATATGGTAGTGGTACCATGATTGATATGGTAGTCGGACCATGATTGATATGGTAGTGGGACCAGGATTGATATGGTAGTGGGACCACGATTGATATGGTAGTGGGACCAGGATTGATATGGTAGTGGGACCACGATTGATATGGTAGTGGGACCACGATTGATATGGTAGTGGTACCATGATTGATATGGTAGTGGGACCATGATTGATATGGAGTGGGACCATGATTGATATGGTAGTGGTACCATGATTGATATGGTAGTGGGACCACGATTGATATGGTAGTGGGACCAGGATTGATATGGTAGTGGGACCACGATTGATATGGTAGTGGGACCAGGATTGATATGGTAGTGGTACCATGATTGATATGGTAGTGGGACCATGATTGATATGGAGTGGGACCATGATTGATATGGTAGTGGGACCACGATTGATATGGTAGTGGGACCACGATTGATATGGTAGTGGGACCACGATTGATATGGTAGTGGGACCACGATTGATATGGTAGTGGTACCATGATTGATATGGTAGTGGGACCATGATTGATATGGAGTGGGACCATGATTGATATGGTAGTGGGACCACGATTGATATGGTAGTGGGACCACGATTGATATGGTAGTGGGACCACAATTTATATGGTAGTGGGACCACGATTGATATGGTAGTGGGACCATGATTGATATGGTAGTGGGACCAGGATTGATATGGTAGTGGGACCATTATTGATATGGTAGTGGGACCACGATTGATATGGTAGTGGGACCAGGATTGATATGGTAGTGGGACCACGATTGATATGGTAGTGGGACCAGGATTGATATGGTAGTGGGACCATTATTGATATGGTAGTGGGACCATGATTGATATGGTAGTGGGACCATGATTGATATGGTAGTGGTACCATTATTGATATGGTAGTGGGACCACGATTGATATGGTAGTGGGACCACAATTTATATGGTAGTGGGACCACGATTGATATGGTAGTGGGACCAGGATTGATATGGTAGTGGGACCATTATTGATATGGTAGTGGGACCACGATTGATATGGTAGTGGGACCACGATTGATATGGTAGTGGGACCATTATTGATATGGTAGTGGGACCACGATTGATATGGTAGTGGGACCAGGATTGATATGGTAGTGGCACCACGATTGATATGGTAGTGGGACCAGGATTGATATGGTAGTGGGACCATTATTGATATGGTAGTGGGACCACGATTGATATGGTAGTGGGACCAGGATTGATCTGGTAGTGGGACCATTATTGATATGGTAGTGGGACCACGATTGATATGGTAGTGGGACCACAATTTATATGGTAGTGGGACCACGATTGATATGGTAGTGGGACCAGGATTGATATGGTAGTGGGACCAGGATTGATATGGTAGTGGGACCATTATTGATATGGTAGTGGGACCATGATTGATATGGTAGTGGGACCACGATTGATATGGAGTGGGACCATGATTGATATGGTAGTGGGACCAGGATTGATATGGTAGTGGGACCATTATTGATATGGTAGTGGGACCACTATTGATATGGTAGTGGGACCAGGATTGATATGGTAGTGGGACCACGATTGATATGGTAGTGGGACCAGGATTGATATGGTAGTGGTACCACGATTGATATGGTAGTGGTACCGTGATTGATATGGTAGTGGGACCACGATTGATATGGTAGTGGGACCATTATTGATATGGTAGTGGGACCACGATTGATATGGTAGTGGGACCAGGATTGATATGGTAGTGGGACCACGATTGATATGGTAGTGGGACCATTATTGATATGGTAGTGGGACCACGATTGATATGGTAGTGGGACCACGATTGATATGGTAGTGGGACCATTATTGATATGGTAGTGGGACCACGATTGATATGGTAGTGGTACCACGATTGATATGGTAGTGGTACCATGATTGATATGGTAGTGGGACCACGATTGATATGGTAGTGGGACCATTATTGATATGGTAGTGGGACCACGATTGATATGGTAGTGGGACCAGGATTGATATGGTAGTGGGACCACGATTGATATGGTAGTGGGACCAGGATTGATATGGTAGTGGGACCATTATTGATATGGTAGTGGGACCACAATTGATATGGTAGTGGCACCACGATTGATATGGTAGTGGGACCATTATTGATATGGTAGTGGGACCACGATTGATATGGTAGTGGTACCATGATTGATATGGTAGTGGGACCAGGATTGATATGGTAGTGGGACCATTATTGATATGGTAGTGGGACCACGATTGATATGGTAGTGGAACCACGATTGATATGGTAGTGGGACCATGATTGATATGGTAGTGGGACCATGATTGATATGAAAGTTGGACCATGATTGATATGGTAGTGGGACCACGATTGATATGGTAGTGGTACCATGATTGATATGGTAGTGGGACCATGATTGATATGGAGTGTGACCATGATTGATATGGTAGTGGTACCATGATTGATATGGTAGTGGTACCACGATTGATATGGTAGTGGTACCATGATTGATATGGTAGTGGGACCACGATTGATATGGTAGTGGGACCATGATTGATATGGTAGTGGGACCATGATTGATATGGAGTGGGACCATGATTGATATGGTAGTGGTACCATGATTGATATGGTAGTGGGACCACGATTGATATGGTAGTGGGACCACGATTGATATGGTAGTGGGACCACGATTGATATGGTAGTGGGACCATTATTGATATGGTAGTGGGACCACGATTGATATGGTAGTGGTACCATGATTGATATGGTAGTGGGACCACGATTGATATGGTAGTGGGACCACGATTGATATGGTAGTGGGACCATTATTGATATGGTAGTGGGACCACGATTGATATGGTAGTGGGACCACGATTGATATGGTAGTGGTACCATTATTGATATGGTAGTGGGACCACAATTTATATGGTAGTGGGACCACGATTGATATGGTAGTGGGACCAGGATTGATATGGTAGTGGTACCATGATTGATATGGTAGTGGGACCACGATTGATATGGTAGTGGGACCAGGATTGATATGGTAGTGGTACCATGATTGATATGGTAGTGGGACCACGATTGATATGGTAGTGGGACCATGATTGATATGGTAGTGGGACCACGATTGATATGGTAGTGGTACCATTATTGATATGGTAGTGGGACCACAATTTATATGGTAGTGGGACCACGATTGATATGGTAGTGGGACCAGGATTGATATGGTAGTGGTACCATGATTGATATGGTAGTCGGACCATGATTGATATGGTAGTGGGACCAGGATTGATATGGTAGTGGGACCACGATTGATATGGTAGTGGGACCACGATTGATATGGTAGTGGTACCATGATTGATATGGTAGTGGGACCATGATTGATATGGAGTGGGACCATGATTGATATGGTAGTGGTACCATGATTGATATGGTAGTGGGACCACGATTGATATGGTAGTGGGACCAGGATTGATATGGTAGTGGGACCACGATTGATATGGTAGTGGGACCAGGATTGATATGGTAGTGGTACCATGATTGATATGGTAGTGGGACCATGATTGATATGGAGTGGGACCATGATTGATATGGTAGTGGGACCACGATTGATATGGTAGTGGGACCAGGATTGATATGGTAGAGGGACCACGATTGATATGGTAGTGGGACCACGATTGATATGGTAGTGGTACCATGATTGATATGGTAGTGGGACCATGATTGATATGGAGTGGGACCATGATTGATATGGTAGTGGGACCACGATTGATATGGTAGTGGGACCACGATTGATATGGTAGTGGGACCACAATTTATATGGTAGTGGGACCACGATTGATATGGTAGTGGGACCATGATTGATATGGTAGTGGGACCAGGATTGATATGGTAGTGGGACCATTATTGATATGGTAGTGGGACCACGATTGATATGGTAGTGGGACCAGGATTGATATGGTAGTGGGACCACGATTGATATGGTAGTGGGACCAGGATTGATATGGTAGTGGGACCATTATTGATATGGTAGTGGGACCATGATTGATATGGTAGTGGGACCATGATTGATATGGTAGTGGTACCATTATTGATATGGTAGTGGGACCACGATTGATATGGTAATGGGACCACAATTTATATGGTAGTGGGACCACGATTGATATGGTAGTGGGACCAGGATTGATATGGTAGTGGGACCATTATTGATATGGTAGTGGGACCACGATTGATATGGTAGTGGGACCACGATTGATATGGTAGTGGGACCATTATTGATATGGTAGTGGGACCACGATTGATATGGTAGTGGGACCAGGATTGATATGGTAGTGGCACCACGATTGATATGGTAGTGGGACCAGGATTGATATGGTAGTGGGACCATTATTGATATGGTAGTGGGACCACGATTGATATGGTAGTGGGACCAGGATTGATCTGGTAGTGGGACCATTATTGATATGGTAGTGGGACCACGATTGATATGGTAGTGGGACCACAATTTATATGGTAGTGGGACCACGATTGATATGGTAGTGGGACCAGGATTGATATGGTAGTGGGACCAGGATTGATATGGTAGTGGGACCATTATTGATATGGTAGTGGGACCATGATTGATATGGTAGTGGGACCACGATTGATATGGAGTGGGACCATGATTGATATGGTAGTGGGACCAGGATTGATATGGTAGTGGGACCATTATTGATATGGTAGTGGGACCACTATTGATATGGTAGTGGGACCAGGATTGATATGGTAGTGGGACCACGATTGATATGGTAGTGGGACCAGGATTGATATGGTAGTGGTACCACGATTGATATGGTAGTGGTACCGTGATTGATATGGTAGTGGGACCACGATTGATATGGTAGTGGGACCATTATTGATATGGTAGTGGGACCACGATTGATATGGTAGTGGGACCAGGATTGATATGGTAGTGGGACCACGATTGATATGGTAGTGGGACCATTATTGATATGGTAGTGGGACCACGATTGATATGGTAGTGGGACCACGATTGATATGGTAGTGGGACCATTATTGATATGGTAGTGGGACCACGATTGATATGGTAGTGGTACCACGATTGATATGGTAGTGGTACCATGATTGATATGGTAGTGGGACCACGATTGATATGGTAGTGGGACCATTATTGATATGGTAGTGGGACCACGATTGATATGGTAGTGGGACCAGGATTGATATGGTAGTGGGACCACGATTGATATGGTAGTGGGACCAGGATTGATATGGTAGTGGGACCATTATTGATATGGTAGTGGGACCACAATTGATATGGTAGTGGCACCACGATTGATATGGTAGTGGGACCATTATTGATATGGTAGTGGGACCACGATTGATATGGTAGTGGTACCATGATTGATATGGTAGTGGGACCAGGAATGATATGGTAGTGGGACCATTATTGATATGGTAGTGGGACCACGATTGATATGGTAGTGGAACCACGATTGATATGGTAGTGGGACCATGATTGATATGGTAGTGGGACCATGATTGATATGAAAGTTGGACCATGATTGATATGGTAGTGGGACCACGATTGATATGGTAGTGGTACCATGATTGATATGGTAGTGGGACCATGATTGATATGGAGTGTGACCATGATTGATATGGTAGTGGTACCATGATTGATATGGTAGTGGTACCACGATTGATATGGTAGTGGTACCATGATTGATATGGTAGTGGGACCACGATTGATATGGTAGTGGGACCATGATTGATATGGTAGTGGGACCATGATTGATATGGAGTGGGACCATGATTGATATGGTAGTGGTACCATGATTGATATGGTAGTGGGACCACGATTGATATGGTAGTGGGACCACGATTGATATGGTAGTGGGACCACGATTGATATGGTAGTGGGACCATTATTGATATGGTAGTGGGACCACGATTGATATGGTAGTGGTACCACGATTGATATGGTAGTGGGACCACGATTGATATGGTAGTGGGACCATTATTGATATGGTAGTGGGACCACGATTGATATGGTAGTGGGACCACGATTGATATGGTAGTGGTACCATTATTGATATGGTAGTGGGACCACAATTTATATGGTAGTGGGACCACGATTGATATGGTAGTGGGACCAGGATTGATATGGTAGTGGTACCATGATTGATATGGTAGTGGGACCACGATTGATATGGTAGTGGGACCAGGATTGATATGGTAGTGGTACCATGATTGATATGGTAGTGGGACCACAATTGATATGGTAGTGGGACCATGATTGATATGGTAGTGGGACCACGATTGATATGGTAGTGGTACCATTATTGATATGGTAGTGGGACCACAATTTATATGGTAGTGGGACCACGATTGATATGGTAGTGGGACCAGGATTGATATGGTAGTGGTACCATGATTGATATGGTAGTCGGACCATGATTGATATGGTAGTGGGACCAGGATTGATATGGTAGTGGGACCACGATTGATATGGTAGTGGGACCACGATTGATATGGTAGTGGTACCATGATTGATATGGTAGTGGGACCATGATTGATATGGAGTGGGACCATGATTGATATGGTAGTGGTACCATGATTGATATGGTAGTGGGACCACGATTGATATGGTAGTGGGACCAGGATTGATATGGTAGTGGGACCACGATTGATATGGTAGTGGGACCAGGATTGATATGGTAGTGGTACCACGATTGATATGGTAGTGGGACCACGATTGATATGGTAGTGGTACCATGATTGATATGGTAGTGGGACCATGATTGATATGGAGTGGGACCATGATTGATATGGTAGTGGGACCACGATTGATATGGTAGTGGGACCACGATTGATATGGTAGTGGGACCACAATTTATATGGTAGTGGGACCAGGATTGATATGGTAGTGGGACCACGATTGATATGGTAGTGGGACCACGATTGATATGGTAGTGGTACCATTATTGATATGGTAGTGGGACCACAATTTATATGGTAGTGGGACCACGATTGATATGGTAGTGGGACCAGGATTGATATGGTAGTGGTACCATGATTGATATGGTAGTCGGACCATGATTGATATGGTAGTGGGACCAGGATTGATATGGTAGTGGGACCACGATTGATATGGTAGTGGGACCAGGATTGATATGGTAGTGGGACCACGATTGATATGGTAGTGGGACCACGATTGATATGGTAGTGGTACCATGATTGATATGGTAGTGGGACCATGATTGATATGGAGTGGGACCATGATTGATATGGTAGTGGTACCATGATTGATATGGTAGTGGGACCACGATTGATATGGTAGTGGGACCAGGATTGATATGGTAGTGGGACCACGATTGATATGGTAGTGGGACCAGGATTGATATGGTAGTGGTACCATGATTGATATGGTAGTGGGACCATGATTGATATGGAGTGGTACCATGATTGATATGGTAGTGGGACCACGATTGATATGGTAGTGGGACCAGGATTGATATGGTAGTGGGACCACGATTGATATGGTAGTGGGACCACGATTGATATGGTAGTGGTACCATGATTGATATGGTAGTGGGACCATGATTGATATGGAGTGGGACCATGATTGATATGGTAGTGGGACCACGATTGATATGGTAGTGGGACCACGATTGATATGGTAGTGGGACCACAATTTATATGGTAGTGGGACCACGATTGATATGGTAGTGGGACCATGATTGATATGGTAGTGGGACCAGGATTGATATGGTAGTGGGACCATTATTGATATGGTAGTGGGACCACGATTGATATGGTAGTGGGACCAGGATTGATATGGTAGTGGGACCACGATTGATATGGTAGTGGGACCAGGATTGATATGGTAGTGGGACCATTATTGATATGGTAGTGGGACCATGATTGATATGGTAGTGGGACCATGATTGATATGGTAGTGGGACCATGATTGATATGGTAGTGGGACCATGATTGATATGGTAGTGGTACCATTATTGATATGGTAGTGGGACCACGATTGATATGGTAGTGGGACCACAATTTATATGGTAGTGGGACCACGATTGATATGGTAGTGGGACCAGGATTGATATGGTAGTGGGACCATTATTGATATGGTAGTGGGACCACGATTGATATGGTAGTGGGACCACGATTGATATGGTAGTGGGACCATTATTGATATGGTAGTGGGACCACGATTGATATGGTAGTGGGACCAGGATTGATATGGTAGTGGCACCACGATTGATATGGTAGTGGGACCAGGATTGATATGGTAGTGGGACCATTATTGATATGGTAGTGGGACCACGATTGATATGGTAGTGGGACCAGGATTGATCTGGTAGTGGGACCATTATTGATATGGTAGTGGGACCACGATTGATATGGTAGTGGGACCACAATTTATATGGTAGTGGGACCAGGATTGATATGGTAGTGGGACCAGGATTGATATGGTAGTGGGACCATTATTGATATGGTAGTGGGACCATGATTGATATGGTAGTGGGACCACGATTGATATGGAGTGGGACCATGATTGATATGGTAGTGGGACCAGGATTGATATGGTAGTGGGACCATTATTGATATGGTAGTGGGACCACTATTGATATGGTAGTGGGACCAGGATTGATATGGTAGTGGGACCAGGATTGATATGGTAGTGGGACCACGATTGATATGGTAGTGGGACCAGGATTGATATGGTAGTGGTACCACGATTGATATGGTAGTGGTACCGTGATTGATATGGTAGTGGGACCACGATTGATATGGTAGTGGGACCATTATTGATATGGTAGTGGGACCACGATTGATATGGTAGTGGGACCAGGATTGATATGGTAGTGGGACCACGATTGATATGGTAGTGGGACCAGGATTGATATGGTAGTGGGACCACGATTGATATGGTAGTGGGACCACGATTGATATGGTAGTGGGACCATTATTGATATGGTAGTGGGACCACGATTGATATGGTAGTGGTACCACGATTGATATGGTAGTGGTACCATGATTGATATGGTAGTGGGACCACGATTGATATGGTAGTGGGACCATTATTGATATGGTAGTGGGACCACGATTGATATGGTAGTGGGACCAGGATTGATATGGTAGTGGGACCACGATTGATATGGTAGTGGGACCACGATTGATATGGTAGTGGGACCAGGATTGATATGGTAGTGGGACCATTATTGATATGGTAGTGGGACCACGATTGATATGGTAGTGGGACCACGATTGATATGGTAGTGGGACCATTATTGATATGGTAGTGGGACCACGATTGATATGGTAGTGGTACCACGATTGATATGGTAGTGGTACCATGATTGATATGGTAGTGGGACCACGATTGATATGGTAGTGGGACCATTATTGATATGGTAGTGGGACCACGATTGATATGGTAGTGGGACCAGGATTGATATGGTAGTGGGACCACGATTGATATGGTAGTGGGACCAGGATTGATATGGTAGTGGGACCATTATTGATATGGTAGTGGGACCACAATTGATATGGTAGTGGGACCACGATTGATATGGTAGTGGGACCATTATTGATATGGTAGTGGGACCACGATTGATATGGTAGTGGTACCATGATTGATATGGTAGTGGGACCAGGATTGATATGGTAGTGGGACCATTATTGATATGGTAGTGGGACCACGATTGATATGGTAGTGGAACCACGATTGATATGGTAGTGGGACCAGGATTGATATGGTAGTGGGACCATTATTGATATGGTAGTGGGACCACGATTGATATGGTAGTGGGACCACGATTGATATGGTAGTGGGACCATTATTGATATGGTAGTGGGACCACGATTGATATGGTAGTGGAACCACGATTGATATGGTAGTGGGACCAGGATTGATATGGTAGTGGGACCATTATTGATACGGTAGTGGGACCACGATTGATATGGTAGTGGTACCATGATTGATATGGTAGTGGGACCACGATTGATATGGTAGTGGTACCATGATTGATGTGGTAGTGGGACCAGGATTGATATGGTAGTGGGACCAGGATTGATATGGTAGTGGGACCATTATTGATATGGTAGTGGGACCACGATTGATATGGTAGTGGGACCACGATTGATATGGTAGTGGGACCAGGATTGATATGGTAGTGGGACCACGATTGATATGGTAGTGGGACCAGGATTGATACGGTAGTGGGACCATTATTGATATGGTAGTGGGACCATTATTGATACGGTAGTGGGACCAGGATTGATATGGTAGTGGGACCATTATTGATACGGTAGTGGGACCACGATTGATATGGTAGTGGTACCATGATTGATATGGTAGTGGGACCACGATTGATATGGTAGTGGGACCAGGATTGATATGGTAGTGGTACCATGATTGATATGGTAGTGGGACCACGATTGATATGGTAGTGGGACCACGATTGATATGGTAGTGGGACCATTATTGATATGGTAGTGGGACCACGATTGATATGGTAGTGGAACCACGATTGATATGGTAGTGGGACCAGGATTGATATGGTAGTGGGACCATTATTGATACGGTAGTGGGACCACGATTGATATGGTAGTGGTACCATGATTGATATGGTAGTGGGACCACGATTGATATGGTAGTGGTACCATGATTGATGTGGTAGTGGGACCAGGATTGATATGGTAGTGGGACCAGGATTGATATGGTAGTGGGACCGTTATTGATATGGTAGTGGGACCACGATTGATATGGTAGTGGGACCACGATTGATATGGTAGTGGGACCAGGATTGATATG
Source organism: Alitta virens (assembly GCA_932294295.1). NCBI lineage: Eukaryota > Metazoa > Annelida > Polychaeta > Phyllodocida > Nereididae > Alitta > Alitta virens. The sequence continues at coordinate 7,671,086 of OW028576.1, forward strand.
GTAGTGGGACCACGATTGATATGGTAGTGGGACCAGGATTGATACGGTAGTGGGACCATTATTGATATGGTAGTGGGACCATTATTGATACGGTAGTGGGACCAGGATTGATATGGTAGTGGGACCATTATTGATACGGTAGTGGGACCACGATTGATATGGTAGTGGTACCATGATTGATATGGTAGTGGGACCACGATTGATATGGTAGTGGGACCAGGATTGATATGGTAGTGGTACCATGATTGATATGGTAGTGGGACCATGATTGATATGGAGTGGGACCATGATTGATATGGTAGTGGGACCACGATTGATATGGTAGTGGGACCAGGATTGATATGGTAGTGGGACCACGATTGATATGGTAGTGGGACCACGATTGATATGGTAGTGGTACCATGATTGATATGGTAGTGGGACCATGATTGATATGGAGTGGGACCATGATTGATATGGTAGTGGGACCACGATTGATATGGTAGTGGGACCACGATTGATATGGTAGTGGGACCACAATTTATATGGTAGTGGGACCACGATTGATATGGTAGTGGGACCATGATTGATATGGTAGTGGGACCAGGATTGATATGGTAGTGGGACCATTATTGATATGGTAGTGGGACCACGATTGATATGGTAGTGGGACCACGATTGATATGGTAGTGGGACCACGATTGATATGGTAGTGGGACCAGGATTGATATGGTAGTGGGACCATTATTGATATGGTAGTGGGACCATGATTGATATGGTAGTGGGACCATGATTGATATGGTAGTGGTACCATTATTGATATGGTAGTGGGACCACGATTGATATGGTAGTGGGACCACAATTTATATGGTAGTGGGACCACGATTGATATGGTAGTGGGACCAGGATTGATATGGTAGTGGGACCATTATTGATATGGTAGTGGGACCACGATTGATATGGTAGTGGGACCACGATTGATATGGTAGTGGGACCATTATTGATATGGTAGTGGGACCACGATTGATATGGTAGTGGGACCAGGATTGATATGGTAGTGGCACCACGATTGATATGGTAGTGGGACCAGGATTGATATGGTAGTGGGACCATTATTGATATGGTAGTGGGACCACGATTGATATGGTAGTGGGACCAGGATTGATCTGGTAGTGGGACCATTATTGATATGGTAGTGGGACCACGATTGATATGGTAGTGGGACCACAATTTATATGGTAGTGGGACCACGATTGATATGGTAGTGGGACCAGGATTGATATGGAGTGGGACCATGATTGATATGGTAGTGGGACCAGGATTGATATGGTAGTGGGACCATTATTGATATGGTAGTGGGACCACTATTGATATGGTAGTGGGACCAGGATTGATATGGTAGTGGGACCACGATTGATATGGTAGTGGGACCAGGATTGATATGGTAGTGGTACCACGATTGATATGGTAGTGGTACCGTGATTGATATGGTAGTGGGACCACGATTGATATGGTAGTGGGACCATTATTGATATGGTAGTGGGACCACGATTGATATGGTAGTGGGACCAGGATTGATATGGTAGTGGGACCACGATTGATATGGTAGTGGGACCAGGATTGATATGGTAGTGGGACCATTATTGATATGGTAGTGGGACCACGATTGATATGGTAGTGGGACCACGATTGATATGGTAGTGGGACCATTATTGATATGGTAGTGGGACCACGATTGATATGGTAGTGGTACCACGATTGATATGGTAGTGGTACCATGATTGATATGGTAGTGGGACCACGATTGATATGGTAGTGGGACCATTATTGATATGGTAGTGGGACCACGATTGATATGGTAGTGGGACCAGGATTGATATGGTAGTGGGACCACGATTGATATGGTAGTGGGACCAGGATTGATATGGTAGTGGGACCAGGATTGATATGGTAGTGGGACCATTATTGATATGGTAGTGGGACCACAATTGATATGGTAGTGGGACCACGATTGATATGGTAGTGGGACCATTATTGATATGGTAGTGGGACCACGATTGATATGGTAGTGGTACCATGATTGATATGGTAGTGGGACCAGGATTGATATGGTAGTGGGACCATTATTGATATGGTAGTGGGACCACGATTGATATGGTAGTGGAACCACGATTGATATGGTAGTGGGACCAGGATTGATATGGTAGTGGGACCATTATTGATATGGTAGTGGGACCACGATTGATATGGTAGTGGGACCACGATTGATATGGTAGTGGGACCATTATTGATATGGTAGTGGGACCACGATTGATATGGTAGTGGAACCACGATTGATATGGTAGTGGGACCAGGATTGATATGGTAGTGGGACCATTATTGATACGGTAGTGGGACCACGATTGATATGGTAGTGGTACCATGATTGATATGGTAGTGGGACCACGATTGATATGGTAGTGGTACCATGATTGATGTGGTAGTGGGACCAGGATTGATATGGTAGTGGGACCATTATTGATATGGTAGTGGGACCACGATTGATATGGTAGTGGGACCACGATTGATATGGTAGTGGGACCAGGATTGATATGGTAGTGGGACCACGATTGATATGGTAGTGGGACCAGGATTGATACGGTAGTGGGACCATTATTGATATGGTAGTGGGACCATTATTGATACGGTAGTGGGACCAGGATTGATATGGTAGTGGGACCATTATTGATACGGTAGTGGGACCACGATTGATATGGTAGTGGTACCATGATTGATATGGTAGTGGGACCACGATTGATATGGTAGTGGTACCATGATTGATACGGTAGTGGGACCACGATTGATATGGTAGTGGTACCATGATTGATACGGTAGTGGGACCACGATTGATATGGTAGTGGTACCATGATTGATATGGTAGTGGGACCACGATTGATATGGTAGTGGTACCATGATTGATACGGTAGTGGGACCACGATTGATATGGTAGTGGTACCATGATTGATACGGTAGTGGGACCACGATTGATATGGTAGTGGTACCATGATTGATATGGTAGTGGGACCACGATTGATATGGTAGTGGTACCATGATTGATACGGTAGTGGGACCACGATTGATATGGTAGTGGGACCATTATTGATATGGTAGTGGGACCACGATTGATATGGTAGTGGGACCACGATTGATATGGTAGTGGGACCATTATTGATATGGTAGTGGGACCACAATTGATATGGTAGTGGGACCACGATTGATATGGTAGTGGGACCATTATTGATATGGTAGTGGGACCACGATTGATATGGTAGTGGTACCATGATTGATATGGTAGTGGGACCAGGATTGATATGGTAGTGGGACCATTATTGATATGGTAGTGGGACCACGATTGATATGGTAGTGGAACCACGATTGATATGGTAGTGGGACCAGGATTGATATGGTAGTGGGACCATTATTGATATGGTAGTGGGACCACGATTGATATGGTAGTGGGACCACGATTGATATGGTAGTGGGACCATTATTGATATGGTAGTGGGACCACGATTGATATGGTAGTGGAACCACGATTGATATGGTAGTGGGACCAGGATTGATATGGTAGTGGGACCATTATTGATACGGTAGTGGGACCATTATTGATACGGTAGTGGGACCAGGATTGATATGGTAGTGGGACCATTATTGATACGGTAGTGGGACCACGATTGATATGGTAGTGGTACCATGATTGATATGGTAGTGGGACCACGATTGATATGGTAGTGGTACCATGATTGATATGGTAGTGGGACCATTATTGATATGGTAGTGGGACCACGATTGATATGGTAGTGGAACCACGATTGATATGGTAGTGGGACCAGGATTGATATGGTAGTGGGACCATTATTGATACGGTAGTGGGACCACGATTGATATGGTAGTGGTACCATGATTGATATGGTAGTGGGACCACGATTGATATGGTAGTGGTACCATGATTGATGTGGTAGTGGGACCAGGATTGATATGGTAGTGGGACCATTATTGATATGGTAGTGGGACCACGATTGATATGGTAGTGGGACCACGATTGATATGGTAGTGGGACCAGGATTGATATGGTAGTGGGACCACGATTGATATGGTAGTGGGACCAGGATTGATACGGTAGTGGGACCATTATTGATATGGTAGTGGGACCATTATTGATACGGTAGTGGGACCAGGATTGATATGGTAGTGGGACCATTATTGATACGGTAGTGGGACCACAATTGATATGGTAGTGGTACCATGATTGATATGGTAGTGGGACCACGATTGATATGGTAGTGGTACCATGATTGATACGGTAGTGGGACCACGATTGATATGGTAGTGGTACCATGATTGATACGGTAGTGGGACCACGATTGATATGGTAGTGGTACCATGATTGATATGGTAGTGGGACCATTATTGATATGGTAGTGGGACCACTATTGATATGGTAGTGGGACCAGGATTGATATGGTAGTGGGACCAGGATTGATATGGTAGTGGGACCACGATTGATATGGTAGCGGGACCAGGATTGATATGGTAGTGGTACCACGATTGATATGGTAGTGGTACCGTGATTGATATGGTAGTGGGACCACGATTGATATGGTAGTGGGACCATTATTGATATGGTAGTGGGACCACGATTGATATGGTAGTGGGACCAGGATTGATATGGTAGTGGGACCACGATTGATATGGTAGTGGGACCATTATTGATATGGTAGTGGGACCACGATTGATATGGTAGTGGGACCACGATTGATATGGTAGTGGGACCATTATTGATATGGTAGTGGGACCACGATTGATATGGTAGTGGTACCACGATTGATATGGTAGTGGTACCATGATTGATATGGTAGTGGGACCACGATTGATATGGTAGTGGGACCATTATTGATATGGTAGTGGGACCACGATTGATATGGTAGTGGGACCAGGATTGATATGGTAGTGGGACCACGATTGATATGGTAGTGGGACCACGATTGATATGGTAGTGGGACCAGGATTGATATGGTAGTGGGACCATTATTGATATGGTAGTGGGACCACGATTGATATGGTAGTGGGACCACGATTGATATGGTAGTGGGACCATTATTGATATGGTAGTGGGACCACGATTGATATGGTAGTGGTACCACGATTGATATGGTAGTGGTACCATGATTGATATGGTAGTGGGACCACGATTGATATGGTAGTGGGACCATTATTGATATGGTAGTGGGACCACGATTGATATGGTAGTGGGACCAGGATTGATATGGTAGTGGGACCACGATTGATATGGTAGTGGGACCAGGATTGATATGGTAGTGGGACCATTATTGATATGGTAGTGGGACCACAATTGATATGGTAGTGGGACCACGATTGATATGGTAGTGGGACCATTATTGATATGGTAGTGGGACCACGATTGATATGGTAGTGGTACCATGATTGATATGGTAGTGGGACCAGGATTGATATGGTAGTGGGACCATTATTGATATGGTAGTGGGACCACGATTGATATGGTAGTGGAACCACGATTGATATGGTAGTGGGACCAGGATTGATATGGTAGTGGGACCATTATTGATATGGTAGTGGGACCACGATTGATATGGTAGTGGGACCACGATTGATATGGTAGTGGGACCATTATTGATATGGTAGTGGGACCACGATTGATATGGTAGTGGAACCACGATTGATATGGTAGTGGGACCAGGATTGATATGGTAGTGGGACCATTATTGATACGGTAGTGGGACCACGATTGATATGGTAGTGGTACCATGATTGATATGGTAGTGGGACCACGATTGATATGGTAGTGGGACCATTATTGATATGGTAGTGGGACCATTATTGATATGGTAGTGGGACCACGATTGATATGGTAGTGGGACCACGATTGATATGGTAGTGGGACCAGGATTGATATGGTAGTGGGACCACGATTGATATGGTAGTGGGACCAGGATTGATACGGTAGTGGGACCATTATTGATATGGTAGTGGGACCATTATTGATACGGTAGTGGGACCAGGATTGATATGGTAGTGGGACCATTATTGATACGGTAGTGGGACCACGATTGATATGGTAGTGGTACCATGATTGATATGGTAGTGGGACCACGATTGATATGGTAGTGGGACCAGGATTGATATGGTAGTGGTACCATGATTGATATGGTAGTGGGACCATGATTGATATGGAGTGGGACCATGATTGATATGGTAGTGGGACCACGATTGATATGGTAGTGGGACCAGGATTGATATGGTAGTGGGACCACGATTGATATGGTAGTGGGACCACGATTGATATGGTAGTGGTACCATGATTGATATGGTAGTGGGACCATGATTGATATGGAGTGGGACCATGATTGATATGGTAGTGGGACCACGATTGATATGGTAGTGGGACCACGATTGATATGGTAGTGGGACCACAATTTATATGGTAGTGGGACCACGATTGATATGGTAGTGGGACCATGATTGATATGGTAGTGGGACCAGGATTGATATGGTAGTGGGACCATTATTGATATGGTAGTGGGACCACGATTGATATGGTAGTGGGACCACGATTGATATGGTAGTGGGACCACGATTGATATGGTAGTGGGACCAGGATTGATATGGTAGTGGGACCATTATTGATATGGTAGTGGGACCATGATTGATATGGTAGTGGGACCATGATTGATATGGTAGTGGTACCATTATTGATATGGTAGTGGGACCACGATTGATATGGTAGTGGGACCACAATTTATATGGTAGTGGGACCACGATTGATATGGTAGTGGGACCAGGATTGATATGGTAGTGGGACCATTATTGATATGGTAGTGGGACCACGATTGATATGGTAGTGGGACCACGATTGATATGGTAGTGGGACCATTATTGATATGGTAGTGGGACCACGATTGATATGGTAGTGGGACCAGGATTGATATGGTAGTGGCACCACGATTGATATGGTAGTGGGACCAGGATTGATATGGTAGTGGGACCATTATTGATATGGTAGTGGGACCACGATTGATATGGTAGTGGGACCAGGATTGATCTGGTAGTGGGACCATTATTGATATGGTAGTGGGACCACGATTGATATGGTAGTGGGACCACAATTTATATGGTAGTGGGACCACGATTGATATGGTAGTGGGACCAGGATTGATATGGAGTGGGACCATGATTGATATGGTAGTGGGACCAGGATTGATATGGTAGTGGGACCATTATTGATATGGTAGTGGGACCACTATTGATATGGTAGTGGGACCAGGATTGATATGGTAGTGGGACCACGATTGATATGGTAGTGGGACCAGGATTGATATGGTAGTGGTACCACGATTGATATGGTAGTGGTACCGTGATTGATATGGTAGTGGGACCACGATTGATATGGTAGTGGGACCATTATTGATATGGTAGTGGGACCACGATTGATATGGTAGTGGGACCAGGATTGATATGGTAGTGGGACCACGATTGATATGGTAGTGGGACCAGGATTGATATGGTAGTGGGACCATTATTGATATGGTAGTGGGACCACGATTGATATGGTAGTGGGACCACGATTGATATGGTAGTGGGACCATTATTGATATGGTAGTGGGACCACGATTGATATGGTAGTGGTACCACGATTGATATGGTAGTGGTACCATGATTGATATGGTAGTGGGACCAGGATTGATCTGGTAGTGGGACCATTATTGATATGGTAGTGGGACCACGATTGATATGGTAGTGGGACCACAATTTATATGGTAGTGGGACCACGATTGATATGGTAGTGGGACCAGGATTGATATGGAGTGGGACCATGATTGATATGGTAGTGGGACCAGGATTGATATGGTAGTGGGACCATTATTGATATGGTAGTGGGACCACTATTGATATGGTAGTGGGACCAGGATTGATATGGTAGTGGGACCACGATTGATATGGTAGTGGGACCAGGATTGATATGGTAGTGGTACCACGATTGATATGGTAGTGGTACCGTGATTGATATGGTAGTGGGACCACGATTGATATGGTAGTGGGACCATTATTGATATGGTAGTGGGACCACGATTGATATGGTAGTGGGACCAGGATTGATATGGTAGTGGGACCACGATTGATATGGTAGTGGGACCAGGATTGATATGGTAGTGGGACCATTATTGATATGGTAGTGGGACCACGATTGATATGGTAGTGGGACCACGATTGATATGGTAGTGGGACCATTATTGATATGGTAGTGGGACCACGATTGATATGGTAGTGGTACCACGATTGATATGGTAGTGGTACCATGATTGATATGGTAGTGGGACCACGATTGATATGGTAGTGGGACCATTATTGATATGGTAGTGGGACCACGATTGATATGGTAGTGGGACCAGGATTGATATGGTAGTGGGACCACGATTGATATGGTAGTGGGACCAGGATTGATATGGTAGTGGGACCATTATTGATATGGTAGTGGGACCACAATTGATATGGTAGTGGGACCACGATTGATATGGTAGTGGGACCATTATTGATATGGTAGTGGGACCACGATTGATATGGTAGTGGTACCATGATTGATATGGTAGTGGGACCAGGATTGATATGGTAGTGGGACCATTATTGATACGGTAGTGGGACCACGATTGATATGGTAGTGGTACCATGATTGATATGGTAGTGGGACCACGATTGATATGGTAGTGGTACCATGATTGATGTGGTAGTGGGACCAGGATTGATATGGTAGTGGGACCATTATTGATATGGTAGTGGGACCACGATTGATATGGTAGTGGGACCACGATTGATATGGTAGTGGGACCAGGATTGATATGGTAGTGGGACCACGATTGATATGGTAGTGGGACCAGGATTGATACGGTAGTGGGACCATTATTGATATGGTAGTGGGACCATTATTGATACGGTAGTGGGACCAGGATTGATATGGTAGTGGGACCATTATTGATACGGTAGTGGGACCACGATTGATATGGTAGTGGTACCATGATTGATATGGTAGTGGGACCACGATTGATATGGTAGTGGTACCATGATTGATACGGTAGTGGGACCACGATTGATATGGTAGTGGTACCATGATTGATACGGTAGTGGGACCACGATTGATATGGTAGTGGTACCATGATTGATATGGTAGTGGGACCACGATTGATATGGTAGTGGTACCATGATTGATACGGTAGTGGGACCACGATTGATATGGTAGTGGTACCATGATTGATATGGTAGTGGGACCATTATTGATATGGTAGTGGGACCACTATTGATATGGTAGTGGGACCAGGATTGATATGGTAGTGGGACCAGGATTGATATGGTAGTGGGACCACGATTGATATGGTAGTGGGACCAGGATTGATATGGTAGTGGTACCACGATTGATATGGTAGTGGTACCGTGATTGATATGGTAGTGGGACCACGATTGATATGGTAGTGGGACCATTATTGATATGGTAGTGGGACCACGATTGATATGGTAGTGGGACCAGGATTGATATGGTAGTGGGACCACGATTGATATGGTAGTGGGACCATTATTGATATGGTAGTGGGACCACGATTGATATGGTAGTGGGACCACGATTGATATGGTAGTGGGACCATTATTGATATGGTAGTGGGACCACGATTGATATGGTAGTGGTACCACGATTGATATGGTAGTGGTACCATGATTGATATGGTAGTGGGACCACGATTGATATGGTAGTGGGACCATTATTGATATGGTAGTGGGACCACGATTGATATGGTAGTGGGACCAGGATTGATATGGTAGTGGGACCACGATTGATATGGTAGTGGGACCACGATTGATATGGTAGTGGGACCAGGATTGATATGGTAGTGGGACCATTATTGATATGGTAGTGGGACCACGATTGATATGGTAGTGGGACCACGATTGATATGGTAGTGGGACCATTATTGATATGGTAGTGGGACCACGATTGATATGGTAGTGGTACCACGATTGATATGGTAGTGGTACCATGATTGATATGGTAGTGGGACCACGATTGATATGGTAGTGGGACCATTATTGATATGGTAGTGGGACCACGATTGATATGGTAGTGGGACCAGGATTGATATGGTAGTGGGACCACGATTGATATGGTAGTGGGACCAGGATTGATATGGTAGTGGGACCATTATTGATATGGTAGTGGGACCACAATTGATATGGTAGTGGGACCACGATTGATATGGTAGTGGGACCATTATTGATATGGTAGTGGGACCACGATTGATATGGTAGTGGTACCATGATTGATATGGTAGTGGGACCAGGATTGATATGGTAGTGGGACCATTATTGATATGGTAGTGGGACCACGATTGATATGGTAGTGGAACCACGATTGATATGGTAGTGGGACCAGGATTGATATGGTAGTGGGACCATTATTGATATGGTAGTGGGACCACGATTGATATGGTAGTGGGACCACGATTGATATGGTAGTGGGACCATTATTGATATGGTAGTGGGACCACGATTGATATGGTAGTGGAACCACGATTGATATGGTAGTGGGACCAGGATTGATATGGTAGTGGGACCATTATTGATACGGTAGTGGGACCACGATTGATATGGTAGTGGTACCATGATTGATATGGTAGTGGGACCACGATTGATATGGTAGTGGGACCATTATTGATATGGTAGTGGGACCATTATTGATATGGTAGTGGGACCACGATTGATATGGTAGTGGGACCACGATTGATATGGTAGTGGGACCAGGATTGATATGGTAGTGGGACCACGATTGATATGGTAGTGGGACCAGGATTGATACGGTAGTGGGACCATTATTGATATGGTAGTGGGACCATTATTGATACGGTAGTGGGACCAGGATTGATATGGTAGTGGGACCATTATTGATACGGTAGTGGGACCACGATTGATATGGTAGTGGTACCATGATTGATATGGTAGTGGGACCACGATTGATATGGTAGTGGGACCAGGATTGATATGGTAGTGGTACCATGATTGATATGGTAGTGGGACCATGATTGATATGGAGTGGGACCATGATTGATATGGTAGTGGGACCACGATTGATATGGTAGTGGGACCAGGATTGATATGGTAGTGGGACCACGATTGATATGGTAGTGGGACCACGATTGATATGGTAGTGGTACCATGATTGATATGGTAGTGGGACCATGATTGATATGGAGTGGGACCATGATTGATATGGTAGTGGGACCACGATTGATATGGTAGTGGGACCACGATTGATATGGTAGTGGGACCACAATTTATATGGTAGTGGGACCACGATTGATATGGTAGTGGGACCATGATTGATATGGTAGTGGGACCAGGATTGATATGGTAGTGGGACCATTATTGATATGGTAGTGGGACCACGATTGATATGGTAGTGGGACCACGATTGATATGGTAGTGGGACCACGATTGATATGGTAGTGGGACCAGGATTGATATGGTAGTGGGACCATTATTGATATGGTAGTGGGACCATGATTGATATGGTAGTGGGACCATGATTGATATGGTAGTGGTACCATTATTGATATGGTAGTGGGACCACGATTGATATGGTAGTGGGACCACAATTTATATGGTAGTGGGACCACGATTGATATGGTAGTGGGACCAGGATTGATATGGTAGTGGGACCATTATTGATATGGTAGTGGGACCACGATTGATATGGTAGTGGGACCACGATTGATATGGTAGTGGGACCATTATTGATATGGTAGTGGGACCACGATTGATATGGTAGTGGGACCAGGATTGATATGGTAGTGGCACCACGATTGATATGGTAGTGGGACCAGGATTGATATGGTAGTGGGACCATTATTGATATGGTAGTGGGACCACGATTGATATGGTAGTGGGACCAGGATTGATCTGGTAGTGGGACCATTATTGATATGGTAGTGGGACCACGATTGATATGGTAGTGGGACCACAATTTATATGGTAGTGGGACCACGATTGATATGGTAGTGGGACCAGGATTGATATGGAGTGGGACCATGATTGATATGGTAGTGGGACCAGGATTGATATGGTAGTGGGACCATTATTGATATGGTAGTGGGACCACTATTGATATGGTAGTGGGACCAGGATTGATATGGTAGTGGGACCACGATTGATATGGTAGTGGGACCAGGATTGATATGGTAGTGGTACCACGATTGATATGGTAGTGGTACCGTGATTGATATGGTAGTGGGACCACGATTGATATGGTAGTGGGACCATTATTGATATGGTAGTGGGACCACGATTGATATGGTAGTGGGACCAGGATTGATATGGTAGTGGGACCACGATTGATATGGTAGTGGGACCAGGATTGATATGGTAGTGGGACCATTATTGATATGGTAGTGGGACCACGATTGATATGGTAGTGGGACCACGATTGATATGGTAGTGGGACCATTATTGATATGGTAGTGGGACCACGATTGATATGGTAGTGGTACCACGATTGATATGGTAGTGGTACCATGATTGATATGGTAGTGGGACCAGGATTGATCTGGTAGTGGGACCATTATTGATATGGTAGTGGGACCACGATTGATATGGTAGTGGGACCACAATTTATATGGTAGTGGGACCACGATTGATATGGTAGTGGGACCATGATTGATATGGTAGTGGGACCATGATTGATATGGTAGTGGGACCAGGATTGATATGGTAGTGGGACCATTATTGATATGGTAGTGGGACCACTATTGATATGGTAGTGGGACCAGGATTGATATGGTAGTGGGACCACGATTGATATGGTAGTGGGACCAGGATTGATATGGTAGTGGTACCACGATTGATATGGTAGTGGTACCGTGATTGATATGGTAGTGGGACCACGATTGATATGGTAGTGGGACCATTATTGATATGGTAGTGGGACCACGATTGATATGGTAGTGGGACCAGGATTGATATGGTAGTGGGACCACGATTGATATGGTAGTGGGACCAGGATTGATATGGTAGTGGGACCATTATTGATATGGTAGTGGGACCACGATTGATATGGTAGTGGGACCACGATTGATATGGTAGTGGGACCATTATTGATATGGTAGTGGGACCACGATTGATATGGTAGTGGTACCACGATTGATATGGTAGTGGTACCATGATTGATATGGTAGTGGGACCACGATTGATATGGTAGTGGGACCATTATTGATATGGTAGTGGGACCACGATTGATATGGTAGTGGGACCAGGATTGATATGGTAGTGGGACCACGATTGATATGGTAGTGGGACCAGGATTGATATGGTAGTGGGACCATTATTGATATGGTAGTGGGACCACAATTGATATGGTAGTGGGACCACGATTGATATGGTAGTGGGACCATTATTGATATGGTAGTGGGACCACGATTGATATGGTAGTGGTACCATGATTGATATGGTAGTGGGACCAGGATTGATATGGTAGTGGGACCATTATTGATACGGTAGTGGGACCACGATTGATATGGTAGTGGTACCATGATTGATATGGTAGTGGGACCACGATTGATATGGTAGTGGTACCATGATTGATGTGGTAGTGGGACCAGGATTGATATGGTAGTGGGACCATTATTGATATGGTAGTGGGACCACGATTGATATGGTAGTGGGACCACGATTGATATGGTAGTGGGACCAGGATTGATATGGTAGTGGGACCACGATTGATATGGTAGTGGGACCAGGATTGATACGGTAGTGGGACCATTATTGATATGGTAGTGGGACCATTATTGATACGGTAGTGGGACCAGGATTGATATGGTAGTGGGACCATTATTGATACGGTAGTGGGACCACGATTGATATGGTAGTGGTACCATGATTGATATGGTAGTGGGACCACGATTGATATGGTAGTGGTACCATGATTGATACGGTAGTGGGACCACGATTGATATGGTAGTGGTACCATGATTGATACGGTAGTGGGACCACGATTGATATGGTAGTGGTACCATGATTGATATGGTAGTGGGACCACGATTGATATGGTAGTGGTACCATGATTGATACGGTAGTGGGACCACGATTGATATGGTAGTGGTACCATGATTGATACGGTAGTGGGACCACGATTGATATGGTAGTGGTACCATGATTGATATGGTAGTGGGACCACGATTGATATGGTAGTGGTACCATGATTGATACGGTAGTGGGACCACGATTGATATGGTAGTGGGACCATTATTGATATGGTAGTGGGACCACGATTGATATGGTAGTGGGACCACGATTGATATGGTAGTGGGACCATTATTGATATGGTAGTGGGACCACAATTGATATGGTAGTGGGACCACGATTGATATGGTAGTGGGACCATTATTGATATGGTAGTGGGACCACGATTGATATGGTAGTGGTACCATGATTGATATGGTAGTGGGACCAGGATTGATATGGTAGTGGGACCATTATTGATATGGTAGTGGGACCACGATTGATATGGTAGTGGAACCACGATTGATATGGTAGTGGGACCAGGATTGATATGGTAGTGGGACCATTATTGATATGGTAGTGGGACCACGATTGATATGGTAGTGGGACCACGATTGATATGGTAGTGGGACCATTATTGATATGGTAGTGGGACCACGATTGATATGGTAGTGGAACCACGATTGATATGGTAGTGGGACCAGGATTGATATGGTAGTGGGACCATTATTGATACGGTAGTGGGACCACGATTGATATGGTAGTGGTACCATGATTGATATGGTAGTGGGACCACGATTGATATGGTAGTGGTACCATGATTGATGTGGTAGTGGGACCAGGATTGATATGGTAGTGGGACCATTATTGATATGGTAGTGGGACCACGATTGATATGGTAGTGGGACCACGATTGATATGGTAGTGGGACCAGGATTGATATGGTAGTGGGACCACGATTGATATGGTAGTGGGACCAGGATTGATACGGTAGTGGGACCATTATTGATATGGTAGTGGGACCATTATTGATACGGTAGTGGGACCAGGATTGATATGGTAGTGGGACCATTATTGATACGGTAGTGGGACCACGATTGATATGGTAGTGGTACCATGATTGATATGGTAGTGGGACCACGATTGATATGGTAGTGGTACCATGATTGATATGGTAGTGGGACCATTATTGATATGGTAGTGGGACCACGATTGATATGGTAGTGGAACCACGATTGATATGGTAGTGGGACCAGGATTGATATGGTAGTGGGACCATTATTGATACGGTAGTGGGACCACGATTGATATGGTAGTGGTACCATGATTGATATGGTAGTGGGACCACGATTGATATGGTAGTGGTACCATGATTGATGTGGTAGTGGGACCAGGATTGATATGGTAGTGGGACCATTATTGATATGGTAGTGGGACCACGATTGATATGGTAGTGGGACCACGATTGATATGGTAGTGGGACCACGATTGATATGGTAGTGGGACCACGATTGATATGGTAGTGGGACCAGGATTGATACGGTAGTGGGACCATTATTGATATGGTAGTGGGACCATTATTGATACGGTAGTGGGACCAGGATTGATATGGTAGTGGGACCATTATTGATACGGTAGTGGGACCACGATTGATATGGTAGTGGTACCATGATTGATATGGTAGTGGGACCACGATTGATATGGTAGTGGTACCATGATTGATACGGTAGTGGGACCATGATTGATACGGTAGTGGGACCACGATTGATATGGTAGTGGTACCATGATTGATATGGTAGTGGGACCACGATTGATATGGTAGTGGTACCATGATTGATACGGTAGTGGGACCACGATTGATATGGTAGTGGTACCATGATTGATACGGTAGTGGGACCACGATTGATATGGTAGTGGTACCATGATTGATATGGTAGTGGGACCACGATTGATATGGTAGTGGTACCATGATTGATACGGTAGTGGGACCACGATTGATATGGTAGTGGGACCATTATTGATATGGTAGTGGGACCACGATTGATATGGTAGTGGGACCACGATTGATATGGTAGTGGGACCATTATTGATATGGTAGTGGGACCACGATTGATATGGTAGTGGTACCATGATTGATATGGTAGTGGTACCATGATTGATATGGTAGTGGGACCACGATTGATATGGTAGTGGGACCATTATTGATATGGTAGTGGGACCACGATTGATATGGTAGTGGGACCAGGATTGATATGGTAGTGGGACCACGATTGATATGGTAGTGGGACCAGGATTGATATGGTAGTGGGACCATTATTGATATGGTAGTGGGACCACAATTGATATGGTAGTGGGACCACGATTGATATGGTAGTGGGACCATTATTGATATGGTAGTGGGACCACGATTGATATGGTAGTGGTACCATGATTGATATGGTAGTGGGACCAGGATTGATATGGTAGTGGGACCATTATTGATATGGTAGTGGGACCAGGATTGATATGGTAGTGGGACCATGATTGATATGGTAGTGGGACCAGGATTGATATGGTAGTGGGACCATTATTGATATGGTAGTGGGACCACGATTGATATGGTAGTGGGACCAGGATTGATATGGTAGTGGGACCATTATTGATATGGTAGTGGGACCACGATTGATATGGTAGTGGAACCACGATTGATATGGTAGTGGGACCACGATTGATATGGTAGTGGGACCATTATTGATACGGTAGTGGGACCACGATTGATATGGTAGTGGTACCATGATTGATACGGTAGTGGGACCACGATTGATATGGTAGTGGTACCATGATTGATATGGTAGTGGGACCAGGATTGATATGGTAGTGGGACCATTATTGATATGGTAGTGGGACCACGATTGATATGGTAGTGGGACCACGATTGATATGGTAGTGGGACCAGGATTGATATGGTAGTGGGACCACGATTGATATGGTAGTGGGACCAGGATTGATACGGTAGTGGGACCATTATTGATATGGTAGTGGGACCATTATTGATACGGTAGTGGGACCAGGATTGATATGGTAGTGGGACCATTATTGATATGGTAGTGGGACCACGATTGATATGGTAGTGGTACCATGATTGATATGGTAGTGGGACCACGATTGATATGGTAGTGGGACCATTATTGATATGGTAGTGGGACCACGATTGATATGGTAGTGGAACCACGATTGATATGGTAGTGGGACCATTATTGATATGGTAGTGGGACCAGGATTGATATGGTAGTGGGACCATTATTGATACGGTAGTGGGACCACGATTGATATGGTAGTGGTACCATGATTGATATGGTAGTGGGACCATGATTGATATGGTAGTGGTACCATGATTGATGTGGTAGTGGGACCACGATTGATATGGTAGTGGGACCATTATTGATATGGTAGTGGGACCACGATTGATATGGTAGTGGGACCAGGATTGATATGGTAGTGGGACCACGATTGATATGGTAGTGGGACCAGGATTGATACGGTAGTGGGACCATTATTGATATGGTAGTGGGACCATTATTGATACGGTAGTGGGACCAGGATTGATATGGTAGTGGGACCATTATTGATACGGTAGTGGGACCACGATTGATATGGTAGTGGTACCATGATTGATATGGTAGTGGGACCACGATTGATATGGTAGTGGTACCATGATTGATATGGTAGTGGGACCATTATTGATATGGTAGTGGGACCACGATTGATATGGTAGTGGAACCACGATTGATATGGTAGTGGGACCAGGATTGATATGGTAGTGGGACCATTATTGATACGGTAGTGGGACCACGATTGATATGGTAGTGGTACCATGATTGATATGGTAGTGGGACCACGATTGATATGGTAGTGGTACCATGATTGATGTGGTAGTGGGACCAGGATTGATATGGTAGTGGGACCATTATTGATATGGTAGTGGGACCACGATTGATATGGTAGTGGGACCACGATTGATATGGTAGTGGGACCACGATTGATATGGTAGTGGGACCACGATTGATATGGTAGTGGGACCAGGATTGATACGGTAGTGGGACCATTATTGATATGGTAGTGGGACCATTATTGATACGGTAGTGGGACCAGGATTGATATGGTAGTGGGACCATTATTGATACGGTAGTGGGACCACGATTGATATGGTAGTGGTACCATGATTGATATGGTAGTGGGACCACGATTGATATGGTAGTGGTACCATGATTGATACGGTAGTGGGACCATGATTGATACGGTAGTGGGACCACGATTGATATGGTAGTGGTACCATGATTGATATGGTAGTGGGACCACGATTGATATGGTAGTGGTACCATGATTGATACGGTAGTGGGACCACGATTGATATGGTAGTGGTACCATGATTGATACGGTAGTGGGACCACGATTGATATGGTAGTGGTACCATGATTGATATGGTAGTGGGACCACGATTGATATGGTAGTGGTACCATGATTGATACGGTAGTGGGACCACGATTGATATGGTAGTGGGACCATTATTGATATGGTAGTGGGACCACGATTGATATGGTAGTGGGACCACGATTGATATGGTAGTGGGACCATTATTGATATGGTAGTGGGACCACGATTGATATGGTAGTGGTACCATGATTGATATGGTAGTGGTACCATGATTGATATGGTAGTGGGACCACGATTGATATGGTAGTGGGACCATTATTGATATGGTAGTGGGACCACGATTGATATGGTAGTGGGACCAGGATTGATATGGTAGTGGGACCACGATTGATATGGTAGTGGGACCAGGATTGATATGGTAGTGGGACCATTATTGATATGGTAGTGGGACCACAATTGATATGGTAGTGGGACCACGATTGATATGGTAGTGGGACCATTATTGATATGGTAGTGGGACCACGATTGATATGGTAGTGGTACCATGATTGATATGGTAGTGGGACCAGGATTGATATGGTAGTGGGACCATTATTGATATGGTAGTGGGACCACGATTGATATGGTAGTGGAACCACGATTGATATGGTAGTGGGACCAGGATTGATATGGTAGTGGGACCATTATTGATATGGTAGTGGGACCACGATTGATATGGTAGTGGGACCACGATTGATATGGTAGTGGGACCATTATTGATATGGTAGTGGGACCACGATTGATATGGTAGTGGAACCACGATTGATATGGTAGTGGGACCAGGATTGATATGGTAGTGGGACCATTATTGATACGGTAGTGGGACCACGATTGATATGGTAGTGGTACCATGATTGATATGGTAGTGGGACCACGATTGATATGGTAGTGGTACCATGATTGATGTGGTAGTGGGACCAGGATTGATATGGTAGTGGGACCATTATTGATATGGTAGTGGGACCACGATTGATATGGTAGTGGGACCACGATTGATATGGTAGTGGGACCAGGATTGATATGGTAGTGGGACCACGATTGATATGGTAGTGGGACCAGGATTGATACGGTAGTGGGACCATTATTGATATGGTAGTGGGACCATTATTGATACGGTAGTGGGACCAGGATTGATATGGTAGTGGGACCATTATTGATATGGTAGTGGGACCACGATTGATATGGTAGTGGTACCATGATTGATATGGTAGTGGGACCACGATTGATATGGTAGTGGGACCATTATTGATATGGTAGTGGGACCACGATTGATATGGTAGTGGAACCACGATTGATATGGTAGTGGGACCATTATTGATATGGTAGTGGGACCAGGATTGATATGGTAGTGGGACCATTATTGATACGGTAGTGGGACCACGATTGATATGGTAGTGGTACCATGATTGATATGGTAGTGGGACCATGATTGATATGGTAGTGGTACCATGATTGATGTGGTAGTGGGACCACGATTGATATGGAGTGGTACCATGATTGATATGGTAGTGGGACCGCGATTTATATGGTAGGGGGACCATGATTGATATGGTAGTGGGACCACGATTGATATGGAGTGGTACCATGATTGATATGGTAGTGGGACCACGATTTATATGGTAGGGGGACCATTATTGATATGGTAGTGGGACCATTATTGATACGGTAGTGGGACCACGATTGATATGGTAGTGGGACCAGGATTGATATGGTAGTGGGACCATGATTGATATGGTAGTGGGACCATGATTTATCTGGAAGTGGGACCATTATTGATATGGTAGTGGGACCACGATTGATATGGTAGTGGGACCAGGATTGATATGGTAGTGGGACCATGATTGATATGGTAGTGGGACCATGATTGATATGAAAGTTGGACCATGATTGATATGGTAGTGGGACCACGATTGATATGGTAGTGGTACCATGATTGATATGGTAGTGGGACCATGATTGATATGGAAAGGGACCATGATTGATATGGTAGTGGTACCATGATTGATATGGTAGTGGTACCACGATTGATATGGTAGTGGTACCATGATTGATATGGTAGTGGGACCACGATTGATATGGTAGTGGGACCATGATTGATATGGTAGTGGGACCATGATTGATATGGAGTGGGACCATGATTGATATGGTAGTGGTACCATGATTGATATGGTAGTGGGACCACGATTGATATGGTAGTGGGACCAGGATTGATATGGTAGTGGGACCACGATTGATATGGTAGTGGGACCATTATTGATATGGTAGTGGGACCACGATTGATATGGTAGTGGTACCATGATTGATATGGTAGTGGGACCACGATTGATATGGTAGTGGGACCACGATTGATATGGTAGTGGGACCATTATTGATATGGTAGTGGGACCACGATTGATATGGTAGTGGGACCACGATTGATATGGTAGTGGTACCATTATTGATATGGTAGTGGGACCACAATTTATATGGTAGTGGGACCACGATTGATATGGTAGTGGGACCAGGATTGATATGGTAGTGGTACCATGATTGATATGGTAGTGGGACCACGATTGATATGGTAGTGGGACCAGGATTGATATGGTAGTGGTACCATGATTGATATGGTAGTGGGACCACGATTGATATGGTAGTGGGACCATGATTGATATGGTAGTGGGACCACGATTGATATGGTAGTGGTACCATTATTGATATGGTAGTGGGACCACAATTTATATGGTAGTGGGACCACGATTGATATGGTAGTGGGACCAGGATTGATATGGTAGTGGTACCATGATTGATATGGTAGTCGGACCATGATTGATATGGTAGTGGGACCAGGATTGATATGGTAGTGGGACCACGATTGATATGGTAGTGGGACCAGGATTGATATGGTAGTGGGACCACGATTGATATGGTAGTGGGACCACGATTGATATGGTAGTGGTACCATGATTGATATGGTAGTGGGACCATGATTGATATGGAATGGGACCATGATTGATATGGTAGTGGTACCATGATTGATATGGTAGTGGGACCACGATTGATATGGTAGTGGGACCACAATTTATATGGTAGTGGGACCACGATTGATATGGTAGTGGGACCAGGATTGATATGGTAGTGGTACCATGATTGATATGGTAGTGGGACCATGATTGATATGGAGTGGGACCATGATTGATATGGTAGTGGGACCACGATTGATATGGTAGTGGGACCAGGATTGATATGGTAGTGGGACCACGATTGATATGGTAGTGGGACCACGATTGATATGGTAGTGGTACCATGATTGATATGGTAGTGGGACCATGATTGATATGGAGTGGGACCACGATTGATATGGTAGTGGGACCACGATTGATATGGTAGTGGGACCACGATTGATATGGTAGTGGGACCACAATTTATATGGTTGTGGGACCACGATTGATATGGTAGTGGGACCATGATTGATATGGTAGTGGGACCAGGATTGATATGGTAGTGGGACCATTATTGATATGGTAGTGGGACCACGATTGATATGGTAGTGGGACCAGGATTGATATGGTAGTGGGACCACGATTGATATGGTAGTGGGACCAGGATTGATATGGTAGTGGGACCATTATTGATATGGTAGTGGGACCATGATTGATATGGTAGTGGGACCATGATTGATATGGTAGTGGTACCATTATTGATATGGTAGTGGGACCACGATTGATATGGTAGTGGGACCACAATTTATATGGTAGTGGGACCACGATTGATATGGTAGTGGGACCAGGATTGATATGGTAGTGGGACCATTATTGATATGGTAGTGGGACCACGATTGATATGGTAGTGGGACCACGATTGATATGGTAGTGGGACCACGATTGATATGGTAGTGGGACCATGATTGATATGGAGTGGGACCATGATTGATATGGTAGTGGTACCATGATTGATATGGTAGTGGGACCACGATTGATATGGTAGTGGGACCATTATTGATATGGTAGTGGGACCACGATTGATATGGTAGTGGGACCACGATTGATATGGTAGTGGGACCAGGATTGATATGGTAGTGGGACCACGATTGATATGGTAGTGGGACCAGGATTGATACGGTAGTGGGACCATTATTGATATGGTAGTGGGACCATTATTGATACGGTAGTGGGACCAGGATTGATATGGTAGTGGGACCATTATTGATACGGTAGTGGGACCACGATTGATATGGTAGTGGTACCATGATTGATATGGTAGTGGGACCACGATTGATATGGTAGTGGGACCAGGATTGATATGGTAGTGGTACCATGATTGATATGGTAGTGGGACCACGATTGATATGGTAGTGGGACCACGATTGATATGGTAGTGGGACCATTATTGATATGGTAGTGGGACCACGATTGATATGGTAGTGGAACCACGATTGATATGGTAGTGGGACCAGGATTGATATGGTAGTGGGACCATTATTGATACGGTAGTGGGACCACGATTGATATGGTAGTGGTACCATGATTGATATGGTAGTGGGACCACGATTGATATGGTAGTGGTACCATGATTGATGTGGTAGTGGGACCAGGATTGATATGGTAGTGGGACCAGGATTGATATGGTAGTGGGACCATTATTGATATGGTAGTGGGACCACGATTGATATGGTAGTGGGACCACGATTGATATGGTAGTGGGACCAGGATTGATATGGTAGTGGGACCACGATTGATATGGTAGTGGGACCAGGATTGATACGGTAGTGGGACCATTATTGATATGGTAGTGGGACCATTATTGATACGGTAGTGGGACCAGGATTGATATGGTAGTGGGACCATTATTGATACGGTAGTGGGACCACGATTGATATGGTAGTGGTACCATGATTGATATGGTAGTGGGACCACGATTGATATGGTAGTGGGACCAGGATTGATATGGTAGTGGTACCATGATTGATATGGTAGTGGGACCATGATTGATATGGAGTGGGACCATGATTGATATGGTAGTGGGACCACGATTGATATGGTAGTGGGACCAGGATTGATATGGTAGTGGGACCACGATTGATATGGTAGTGGGACCACGATTGATATGGTAGTGGTACCATGATTGATATGGTAGTGGGACCATGATTGATATGGAGTGGGACCATGATTGATATGGTAGTGGGACCACGATTGATATGGTAGTGGGACCACGATTGATATGGTAGTGGGACCACAATTTATATGGTAGTGGGACCACGATTGATATGGTAGTGGGACCATGATTGATATGGTAGTGGGACCAGGATTGATATGGTAGTGGGACCATTATTGATATGGTAGTGGGACCACGATTGATATGGTAGTGGGACCACGATTGATATGGTAGTGGGACCACGATTGATATGGTAGTGGGACCAGGATTGATATGGTAGTGGGACCATTATTGATATGGTAGTGGGACCATGATTGATATGGTAGTGGGACCATGATTGATATGGTAGTGGTACCATTATTGATATGGTAGTGGGACCACGATTGATATGGTAGTGGGACCACAATTTATATGGTAGTGGGACCACGATTGATATGGTAGTGGGACCAGGATTGATATGGTAGTGGGACCATTATTGATATGGTAGTGGGACCACGATTGATATGGTAGTGGGACCACGATTGATATGGTAGTGGGACCATTATTGATATGGTAGTGGGACCACGATTGATATGGTAGTGGGACCAGGATTGATATGGTAGTGGCACCACGATTGATATGGTAGTGGGACCAGGATTGATATGGTAGTGGGACCATTATTGATATGGTAGTGGGACCACGATTGATATGGTAGTGGGACCAGGATTGATCTGGTAGTGGGACCATTATTGATATGGTAGTGGGACCACGATTGATATGGTAGTGGGACCACAATTTATATGGTAGTGGGACCACGATTGATATGGTAGTGGGACCAGGATTGATATGGAGTGGGACCATGATTGATATGGTAGTGGGACCAGGATTGATATGGTAGTGGGACCATTATTGATATGGTAGTGGGACCACTATTGATATGGTAGTGGGACCAGGATTGATATGGTAGTGGGACCACGATTGATATGGTAGTGGGACCAGGATTGATATGGTAGTGGTACCACGATTGATATGGTAGTGGTACCGTGATTGATATGGTAGTGGGACCACGATTGATATGGTAGTGGGACCATTATTGATATGGTAGTGGGACCACGATTGATATGGTAGTGGGACCAGGATTGATATGGTAGTGGGACCACGATTGATATGGTAGTGGGACCAGGATTGATATGGTAGTGGGACCATTATTGATATGGTAGTGGGACCACGATTGATATGGTAGTGGGACCACGATTGATATGGTAGTGGGACCATTATTGATATGGTAGTGGGACCACGATTGATATGGTAGTGGTACCACGATTGATATGGTAGTGGTACCATGATTGATATGGTAGTGGGACCACGATTGATATGGTAGTGGGACCATTATTGATATGGTAGTGGGACCACGATTGATATGGTAATGGGACCAGGATTGATATGGTAGTGGGACCACGATTGATATGGTAGTGGGACCAGGATTGATATGGTAGTGGGACCAGGATTGATATGGTAGTGGGACCATTATTGATATGGTAGTGGGACCACAATTGATAT
This sequence comes from Alitta virens, assembly GCA_932294295.1. Lineage (NCBI taxonomy): Eukaryota > Metazoa > Annelida > Polychaeta > Phyllodocida > Nereididae > Alitta > Alitta virens. Next base: position 7,696,295 of record OW028576.1, read on the forward strand.
GGTAGTGGGACCACGATTGATATGGTAGTGGGACCATTATTGATATGGTAGTGGGACCACGATTGATATGGTAGTGGTACCATGATTGATATGGTAGTGGGACCAGGATTGATATGGTAGTGGGACCATTATTGATATGGTAGTGGGACCACGATTGATATGGTAGTGGAACCACGATTGATATGGTAGTGGGACCAGGATTGATATGGTAGTGGGACCATTATTGATATGGTAGTGGGACCACGATTGATATGGTAGTGGGACCACGATTGATATGGTAGTGGGACCATTATTGATATGGTAGTGGGACCACGATTGATATGGTAGTGGAACCACGATTGATATGGTAGTGGGACCAGGATTGATATGGTAGTGGGACCATTATTGATACGGTAGTGGGACCACGATTGATATGGTAGTGGTACCATGATTGATATGGTAGTGGGACCACGATTGATATGGTAGTGGTACCATGATTGATGTGGTAGTGGGACCAGGATTGATATGGTAGTGGGACCATTATTGATATGGTAGTGGGACCACGATTGATATGGTAGTGGGACCACGATTGATATGGTAGTGGGACCAGGATTGATATGGTAGTGGGACCACGATTGATATGGTAGTGGGACCAGGATTGATACGGTAGTGGGACCATTATTGATATGGTAGTGGGACCATTATTGATACGGTAGTGGGACCAGGATTGATATGGTAGTGGGACCATTATTGATACGGTAGTGGGACCACGATTGATATGGTAGTGGTACCATGATTGATATGGTAGTGGGACCACGATTGATATGGTAGTGGTACCATGATTGATACGGTAGTGGGACCACGATTGATATGGTAGTGGTACCATGATTGATACGGTAGTGGGACCACGATTGATATGGTAGTGGTACCATGATTGATATGGTAGTGGGACCACGATTGATATGGTAGTGGTACCATGATTGATACGGTAGTGGGACCACGATTGATATGGTAGTGGTACCATGATTGATACGGTAGTGGGACCACGATTGATATGGTAGTGGTACCATGATTGATATGGTAGTGGGACCACGATTGATATGGTAGTGGTACCATGATTGATACGGTAGTGGGACCACGATTGATATGGTAGTGGGACCATTATTGATATGGTAGTGGGACCACGATTGATATGGTAGTGGGACCACGATTGATATGGTAGTGGGACCATTATTGATATGGTAGTGGGACCACAATTGATATGGTAGTGGGACCACGATTGATATGGTAGTGGGACCATTATTGATATGGTAGTGGGACCACGATTGATATGGTAGTGGTACCATGATTGATATGGTAGTGGGACCAGGATTGATATGGTAGTGGGACCATTATTGATATGGTAGTGGGACCACGATTGATATGGTAGTGGAACCACGATTGATATGGTAGTGGGACCAGGATTGATATGGTAGTGGGACCATTATTGATATGGTAGTGGGACCACGATTGATATGGTAGTGGGACCACGATTGATATGGTAGTGGGACCATTATTGATATGGTAGTGGGACCACGATTGATATGGTAGTGGAACCACGATTGATATGGTAGTGGGACCAGGATTGATATGGTAGTGGGACCATTATTGATACGGTAGTGGGACCATTATTGATACGGTAGTGGGACCAGGATTGATATGGTAGTGGGACCATTATTGATACGGTAGTGGGACCACGATTGATATGGTAGTGGTACCATGATTGATATGGTAGTGGGACCACGATTGATATGGTAGTGGTACCATGATTGATATGGTAGTGGGACCATTATTGATATGGTAGTGGGACCACGATTGATATGGTAGTGGAACCACGATTGATATGGTAGTGGGACCAGGATTGATATGGTAGTGGGACCATTATTGATACGGTAGTGGGACCACGATTGATATGGTAGTGGTACCATGATTGATATGGTAGTGGGACCACGATTGATATGGTAGTGGTACCATGATTGATGTGGTAGTGGGACCAGGATTGATATGGTAGTGGGACCATTATTGATATGGTAGTGGTACCATGATTGATATGGTAGTGGGACCACAATTGATATGGTAGTGGTACCATGATTGATATGGTAGTGGGACCACGATTGATATGGTAGTGGTACCATGATTGATACGGTAGTGGGACCACGATTGATATGGTAGTGGTACCATGATTGATACGGTAGTGGGACCACGATTGATATGGTAGTGGTACCATGATTGATATGGTAGTGGGACCATTATTGATATGGTAGTGGGACCACTATTGATATGGTAGTGGGACCAGGATTGATATGGTAGTGGGACCAGGATTGATATGGTAGTGGGACCACGATTGATATGGTAGCGGGACCAGGATTGATATGGTAGTGGTACCACGATTGATATGGTAGTGGTACCGTGATTGATATGGTAGTGGGACCACGATTGATATGGTAGTGGGACCATTATTGATATGGTAGTGGGACCACGATTGATATGGTAGTGGGACCAGGATTGATATGGTAGTGGGACCACGATTGATATGGTAGTGGGACCATTATTGATATGGTAGTGGGACCACGATTGATATGGTAGTGGGACCACGATTGATATGGTAGTGGGACCATTATTGATATGGTAGTGGGACCACGATTGATATGGTAGTGGTACCACGATTGATATGGTAGTGGTACCATGATTGATATGGTAGTGGGACCACGATTGATATGGTAGTGGGACCATTATTGATATGGTAGTGGGACCACGATTGATATGGTAGTGGGACCAGGATTGATATGGTAGTGGGACCACGATTGATATGGTAGTGGGACCACGATTGATATGGTAGTGGGACCAGGATTGATATGGTAGTGGGACCATTATTGATATGGTAGTGGGACCACGATTGATATGGTAGTGGGACCACGATTGATATGGTAGTGGGACCATTATTGATATGGTAGTGGGACCACGATTGATATGGTAGTGGTACCACGATTGATATGGTAGTGGTACCATGATTGATATGGTAGTGGGACCACGATTGATATGGTAGTGGGACCATTATTGATATGGTAGTGGGACCACGATTGATATGGTAGTGGGACCAGGATTGATATGGTAGTGGGACCACGATTGATATGGTAGTGGGACCAGGATTGATATGGTAGTGGGACCATTATTGATATGGTAGTGGGACCACAATTGATATGGTAGTGGGACCACGATTGATATGGTAGTGGGACCATTATTGATATGGTAGTGGGACCACGATTGATATGGTAGTGGTACCATGATTGATATGGTAGTGGGACCAGGATTGATATGGTAGTGGGACCATTATTGATATGGTAGTGGGACCACGATTGATATGGTAGTGGAACCACGATTGATATGGTAGTGGGACCAGGATTGATATGGTAGTGGGACCATTATTGATATGGTAGTGGGACCACGATTGATATGGTAGTGGGACCACGATTGATATGGTAGTGGGACCATTATTGATATGGTAGTGGGACCACGATTGATATGGTAGTGGAACCACGATTGATATGGTAGTGGGACCAGGATTGATATGGTAGTGGGACCATTATTGATACGGTAGTGGGACCACGATTGATATGGTAGTGGTACCATGATTGATATGGTAGTGGGACCACGATTGATATGGTAGTGGGACCATTATTGATATGGTAGTGGGACCATTATTGATATGGTAGTGGGACCACGATTGATATGGTAGTGGGACCACGATTGATATGGTAGTGGGACCAGGATTGATATGGTAGTGGGACCACGATTGATATGGTAGTGGGACCAGGATTGATACGGTAGTGGGACCATTATTGATATGGTAGTGGGACCATTATTGATACGGTAGTGGGACCAGGATTGATATGGTAGTGGGACCATTATTGATACGGTAGTGGGACCACGATTGATATGGTAGTGGTACCATGATTGATATGGTAGTGGGACCACGATTGATATGGTAGTGGGACCAGGATTGATATGGTAGTGGTACCATGATTGATATGGTAGTGGGACCATGATTGATATGGAGTGGGACCATGATTGATATGGTAGTGGGACCACGATTGATATGGTAGTGGGACCAGGATTGATATGGTAGTGGGACCACGATTGATATGGTAGTGGGACCACGATTGATATGGTAGTGGTACCATGATTGATATGGTAGTGGGACCATGATTGATATGGAGTGGGACCATGATTGATATGGTAGTGGGACCACGATTGATATGGTAGTGGGACCACGATTGATATGGTAGTGGGACCACAATTTATATGGTAGTGGGACCACGATTGATATGGTAGTGGGACCATGATTGATATGGTAGTGGGACCAGGATTGATATGGTAGTGGGACCATTATTGATATGGTAGTGGGACCACGATTGATATGGTAGTGGGACCACGATTGATATGGTAGTGGGACCACGATTGATATGGTAGTGGGACCAGGATTGATATGGTAGTGGGACCATTATTGATATGGTAGTGGGACCATGATTGATATGGTAGTGGGACCATGATTGATATGGTAGTGGTACCATTATTGATATGGTAGTGGGACCACGATTGATATGGTAGTGGGACCACAATTTATATGGTAGTGGGACCACGATTGATATGGTAGTGGGACCAGGATTGATATGGTAGTGGGACCATTATTGATATGGTAGTGGGACCACGATTGATATGGTAGTGGGACCACGATTGATATGGTAGTGGGACCATTATTGATATGGTAGTGGGACCACGATTGATATGGTAGTGGGACCAGGATTGATATGGTAGTGGCACCACGATTGATATGGTAGTGGGACCAGGATTGATATGGTAGTGGGACCATTATTGATATGGTAGTGGGACCACGATTGATATGGTAGTGGGACCAGGATTGATCTGGTAGTGGGACCATTATTGATATGGTAGTGGGACCACGATTGATATGGTAGTGGGACCACAATTTATATGGTAGTGGGACCACGATTGATATGGTAGTGGGACCAGGATTGATATGGAGTGGGACCATGATTGATATGGTAGTGGGACCAGGATTGATATGGTAGTGGGACCATTATTGATATGGTAGTGGGACCACTATTGATATGGTAGTGGGACCAGGATTGATATGGTAGTGGGACCACGATTGATATGGTAGTGGGACCAGGATTGATATGGTAGTGGTACCACGATTGATATGGTAGTGGTACCGTGATTGATATGGTAGTGGGACCACGATTGATATGGTAGTGGGACCATTATTGATATGGTAGTGGGACCATTATTGATATGGTAGTGGGACCACGATTGATATGGTAGTGGGACCACGATTGATATGGTAGTGGGACCAGGATTGATATGGTAGTGGGACCATTATTGATATGGTAGTGGGACCACGATTGATATGGTAGTGGGACCACGATTGATATGGTAGTGGGACCATTATTGATATGGTAGTGGGACCACGATTGATATGGTAGTGGTACCACGATTGATATGGTAGTGGTACCATGATTGATATGGTAGTGGGACCAGGATTGATCTGGTAGTGGGACCATTATTGATATGGTAGTGGGACCACGATTGATATGGTAGTGGGACCACAATTTATATGGTAGTGGGACCACGATTGATATGGTAGTGGGACCAGGATTGATATGGAGTGGGACCATGATTGATATGGTAGTGGGACCAGGATTGATATGGTAGTGGGACCATTATTGATATGGTAGTGGGACCACTATTGATATGGTAGTGGGACCAGGATTGATATGGTAGTGGGACCACGATTGATATGGTAGTGGGACCAGGATTGATATGGTAGTGGTACCACGATTGATATGGTAGTGGTACCGTGATTGATATGGTAGTGGGACCACGATTGATATGGTAGTGGGACCATTATTGATATGGTAGTGGGACCACGATTGATATGGTAGTGGGACCAGGATTGATATGGTAGTGGGACCACGATTGATATGGTAGTGGGACCAGGATTGATATGGTAGTGGGACCATTATTGATATGGTAGTGGGACCACGATTGATATGGTAGTGGGACCACGATTGATATGGTAGTGGGACCATTATTGATATGGTAGTGGGACCACGATTGATATGGTAGTGGTACCACGATTGATATGGTAGTGGTACCATGATTGATATGGTAGTGGGACCACGATTGATATGGTAGTGGGACCATTATTGATATGGTAGTGGGACCACGATTGATATGGTAGTGGGACCAGGATTGATATGGTAGTGGGACCACGATTGATATGGTAGTGGGACCAGGATTGATATGGTAGTGGGACCATTATTGATATGGTAGTGGGACCACAATTGATATGGTAGTGGGACCACGATTGATATGGTAGTGGGACCATTATTGATATGGTAGTGGGACCACGATTGATATGGTAGTGGTACCATGATTGATATGGTAGTGGGACCAGGATTGATATGGTAGTGGGACCATTATTGATACGGTAGTGGGACCACGATTGATATGGTAGTGGTACCATGATTGATATGGTAGTGGGACCACGATTGATATGGTAGTGGTACCATGATTGATGTGGTAGTGGGACCAGGATTGATATGGTAGTGGGACCATTATTGATATGGTAGTGGGACCACGATTGATATGGTAGTGGGACCACGATTGATATGGTAGTGGGACCAGGATTGATATGGTAGTGGGACCACGATTGATATGGTAGTGGGACCAGGATTGATACGGTAGTGGGACCATTATTGATATGGTAGTGGGACCATTATTGATACGGTAGTGGGACCAGGATTGATATGGTAGTGGGACCATTATTGATACGGTAGTGGGACCACGATTGATATGGTAGTGGTACCATGATTGATATGGTAGTGGGACCACGATTGATATGGTAGTGGTACCATGATTGATACGGTAGTGGGACCACGATTGATATGGTAGTGGTACCATGATTGATACGGTAGTGGGACCACGATTGATATGGTAGTGGTACCATGATTGATATGGTAGTGGGACCACGATTGATATGGTAGTGGTACCATGATTGATACGGTAGTGGGACCACGATTGATATGGTAGTGGTACCATGATTGATATGGTAGTGGGACCATTATTGATATGGTAGTGGGACCACTATTGATATGGTAGTGGGACCAGGATTGATATGGTAGTGGGACCAGGATTGATATGGTAGTGGGACCACGATTGATATGGTAGTGGGACCAGGATTGATATGGTAGTGGTACCACGATTGATATGGTAGTGGTACCGTGATTGATATGGTAGTGGGACCACGATTGATATGGTAGTGGGACCATTATTGATATGGTAGTGGGACCACGATTGATATGGTAGTGGGACCAGGATTGATATGGTAGTGGGACCACGATTGATATGGTAGTGGGACCATTATTGATATGGTAGTGGGACCACGATTGATATGGTAGTGGGACCACGATTGATATGGTAGTGGGACCATTATTGATATGGTAGTGGGACCACGATTGATATGGTAGTGGTACCACGATTGATATGGTAGTGGTACCATGATTGATATGGTAGTGGGACCACGATTGATATGGTAGTGGGACCATTATTGATATGGTAGTGGGACCACGATTGATATGGTAGTGGGACCAGGATTGATATGGTAGTGGGACCACGATTGATATGGTAGTGGGACCACGATTAATATGGTAGTGGGACCAGGATTGATATGGTAGTGGGACCATTATTGATATGGTAGTGGGACCACGATTGATATGGTAGTGGGACCACGATTGATATGGTAGTGGGACCATTATTGATATGGTAGTGGGACCACGATTGATATGGTAGTGGTACCACGATTGATATGGTAGTGGTACCATGATTGATATGGTAGTGGGACCACGATTGATATGGTAGTGGGACCATTATTGATATGGTAGTGGGACCACGATTGATATGGTAGTGGGACCAGGATTGATATGGTAGTGGGACCACGATTGATATGGTAGTGGGACCAGGATTGATATGGTAGTGGGACCATTATTGATATGGTAGTGGGACCACAATTGATATGGTAGTGGGACCACGATTGATATGGTAGTGGGACCATTATTGATATGGTAGTGGGACCACGATTGATATGGTAGTGGTACCATGATTGATATGGTAGTGGGACCAGGATTGATATGGTAGTGGGACCATTATTGATATGGTAGTGGGACCACGATTGATATGGTAGTGGAACCACGATTGATATGGTAGTGGGACCAGGATTGATATGGTAGTGGGACCATTATTGATATGGTAGTGGGACCACGATTGATATGGTAGTGGGACCACGATTGATATGGTAGTGGGACCATTATTGATATGGTAGTGGGACCACGATTGATATGGTAGTGGAACCACGATTGATATGGTAGTGGGACCAGGATTGATATGGTAGTGGGACCATTATTGATACGGTAGTGGGACCACGATTGATATGGTAGTGGTACCATGATTGATATGGTAGTGGGACCACGATTGATATGGTAGTGGGACCATTATTGATATGGTAGTGGGACCATTATTGATATGGTAGTGGGACCACGATTGATATGGTAGTGGGACCACGATTGATATGGTAGTGGGACCAGGATTGATATGGTAGTGGGACCACGATTGATATGGTAGTGGGACCAGGATTGATACGGTAGTGGGACCATTATTGATATGGTAGTGGGACCATTATTGATACGGTAGTGGGACCAGGATTGATATGGTAGTGGGACCATTATTGATACGGTAGTGGGACCACGATTGATATGGTAGTGGTACCATGATTGATATGGTAGTGGGACCACGATTGATATGGTAGTGGGACCAGGATTGATATGGTAGTGGTACCATGATTGATATGGTAGTGGGACCATGATTGATATGGAGTGGGACCATGATTGATATGGTAGTGGGACCACGATTGATATGGTAGTGGGACCAGGATTGATATGGTAGTGGGACCACGATTGATATGGTAGTGGGACCACGATTGATATGGTAGTGGTACCATGATTGATATGGTAGTGGGACCATGATTGATATGGAGTGGGACCATGATTGATATGGTAGTGGGACCACGATTGATATGGTAGTGGGACCACGATTGATATGGTAGTGGGACCACAATTTATATGGTAGTGGGACCACGATTGATATGGTAGTGGGACCATGATTGATATGGTAGTGGGACCAGGATTGATATGGTAGTGGGACCATTATTGATATGGTAGTGGGACCACGATTGATATGGTAGTGGGACCACGATTGATATGGTAGTGGGACCACGATTGATATGGTAGTGGGACCAGGATTGATATGGTAGTGGGACCATTATTGATATGGTAGTGGGACCATGATTGATATGGTAGTGGGACCATGATTGATATGGTAGTGGTACCATTATTGATATGGTAGTGGGACCACGATTGATATGGTAGTGGGACCACAATTTATATGGTAGTGGGACCACGATTGATATGGTAGTGGGACCAGGATTGATATGGTAGTGGGACCATTATTGATATGGTAGTGGGACCACGATTGATATGGTAGTGGGACCACGATTGATATGGTAGTGGGACCATTATTGATATGGTAGTGGGACCACGATTGATATGGTAGTGGGACCAGGATTGATATGGTAGTGGCACCACGATTGATATGGTAGTGGGACCAGGATTGATATGGTAGTGGGACCATTATTGATATGGTAGTGGGACCACGATTGATATGGTAGTGGGACCAGGATTGATCTGGTAGTGGGACCATTATTGATATGGTAGTGGGACCACGATTGATATGGTAGTGGGACCACAATTTATATGGTAGTGGGACCACGATTGATATGGTAGTGGGACCAGGATTGATATGGAGTGGGACCATGATTGATATGGTAGTGGGACCAGGATTGATATGGTAGTGGGACCATTATTGATATGGTAGTGGGACCACTATTGATATGGTAGTGGGACCAGGATTGATATGGTAGTGGGACCACGATTGATATGGTAGTGGGACCAGGATTGATATGGTAGTGGTACCACGATTGATATGGTAGTGGTACCGTGATTGATATGGTAGTGGGACCACGATTGATATGGTAGTGGGACCATTATTGATATGGTAGTGGGACCACGATTGATATGGTAGTGGGACCAGGATTGATATGGTAGTGGGACCACGATTGATATGGTAGTGGGACCAGGATTGATATGGTAGTGGGACCATTATTGATATGGTAGTGGGACCATGATTGATATGGTAGTGGGACCACGATTGATATGGTAGTGGGACCATTATTGATATGGTAGTGGGACCACGATTGATATGGTAGTGGTACCACGATTGATATGGTAGTGGTACCATGATTGATATGGTAGTGGGACCAGGATTGATCTGGTAGTGGGACCATTATTGATATGGTAGTGGGACCACGATTGATATGGTAGTGGGACCACAATTTATATGGTAGTGGGACCACGATTGATATGGTAGTGGGACCAGGATTGATATGGAGTGGGACCATGATTGATATGGTAGTGGGACCAGGATTGATATGGTAGTGGGACCATTATTGATATGGTAGTGGGACCACTATTGATATGGTAGTGGGACCAGGATTGATATGGTAGTGGGACCACGATTGATATGGTAGTGGGACCAGGATTGATATGGTAGTGGTACCACGATTGATATGGTAGTGGTACCGTGATTGATATGGTAGTGGGACCACGATTGATATGGTAGTGGGACCATTATTGATATGGTAGTGGGACCACGATTGATATGGTAGTGGGACCAGGATTGATATGGTAGTGGGACCACGATTGATATGGTAGTGGGACCAGGATTGATATGGTAGTGGGACCATTATTGATATGGTAGTGGGACCACGATTGATATGGTAGTGGGACCACGATTGATATGGTAGTGGGACCATTATTGATATGGTAGTGGGACCACGATTGATATGGTAGTGGTACCACGATTGATATGGTAGTGGTACCATGATTGATATGGTAGTGGGACCACGATTGATATGGTAGTGGGACCATTATTGATATGGTAGTGGGACCACGATTGATATGGTAGTGGGACCAGGATTGATATGGTAGTGGGACCACGATTGATATGGTAGTGGGACCAGGATTGATATGGTAGTGGGACCATTATTGATATGGTAGTGGGACCACAATTGATATGGTAGTGGGACCACGATTGATATGGTAGTGGGACCATTATTGATATGGTAGTGGGACCACGATTGATATGGTAGTGGTACCATGATTGATATGGTAGTGGGACCAGGATTGATATGGTAGTGGGACCATTATTGATACGGTAGTGGGACCACGATTGATATGGTAGTGGTACCATGATTGATATGGTAGTGGGACCACGATTGATATGGTAGTGGTACCATGATTGATGTGGTAGTGGGACCAGGATTGATATGGTAGTGGGACCATTATTGATATGGTAGTGGGACCACGATTGATATGGTAGTGGGACCACGATTGATATGGTAGTGGGACCAGGATTGATATGGTAGTGGGACCACGATTGATATGGTAGTGGGACCAGGATTGATACGGTAGTGGGACCATTATTGATATGGTAGTGGGACCATTATTGATACGGTAGTGGGACCAGGATTGATATGGTAGTGGGACCATTATTGATACGGTAGTGGGACCACGATTGATATGGTAGTGGTACCATGATTGATATGGTAGTGGGACCACGATTGATATGGTAGTGGTACCATGATTGATACGGTAGTGGGACCACGATTGATATGGTAGTGGTACCATGATTGATACGGTAGTGGGACCACGATTGATATGGTAGTGGTACCATGATTGATATGGTAGTGGGACCACGATTGATATGGTAGTGGTACCATGATTGATACGGTAGTGGGACCACGATTGATATGGTAGTGGTACCATGATTGATACGGTAGTGGGACCACGATTGATATGGTAGTGGTACCATGATTGATATGGTAGTGGGACCACGATTGATATGGTAGTGGTACCATGATTGATACGGTAGTGGGACCACGATTGATATGGTAGTGGGACCATTATTGATATGGTAGTGGGACCACGATTGATATGGTAGTGGGACCACGATTGATATGGTAGTGGGACCATTATTGATATGGTAGTGGGACCACAATTGATATGGTAGTGGGACCACGATTGATATGGTAGTGGGACCATTATTGATATGGTAGTGGGACCACGATTGATATGGTAGTGGTACCATGATTGATATGGTAGTGGGACCAGGATTGATATGGTAGTGGGACCATTATTGATATGGTAGTGGGACCACGATTGATATGGTAGTGGAACCACGATTGATATGGTAGTGGGACCAGGATTGATATGGTAGTGGGACCATTATTGATATGGTAGTGGGACCACGATTGATATGGTAGTGGGACCACGATTGATATGGTAGTGGGACCATTATTGATATGGTAGTGGGACCACGATTGATATGGTAGTGGAACCACGATTGATATGGTAGTGGGACCAGGATTGATATGGTAGTGGGACCATTATTGATACGGTAGTGGGACCACGATTGATATGGTAGTGGTACCATGATTGATATGGTAGTGGGACCACGATTGATATGGTAGTGGTACCATGATTGATGTGGTAGTGGGACCAGGATTGATATGGTAGTGGGACCATTATTGATATGGTAGTGGGACCACGATTGATATGGTAGTGGGACCACGATTGATATGGTAGTGGGACCAGGATTGATATGGTAGTGGGACCACGATTGATATGGTAGTGGGACCAGGATTGATACGGTAGTGGGACCATTATTGATATGGTAGTGGGACCATTATTGATACGGTAGTGGGACCAGGATTGATATGGTAGTGGGACCATTATTGATACGGTAGTGGGACCACGATTGATATGGTAGTGGTACCATGATTGATATGGTAGTGGGACCACGATTGATATGGTAGTGGTACCATGATTGATATGGTAGTGGGACCATTATTGATATGGTAGTGGGACCACGATTGATATGGTAGTGGAACCACGATTGATATGGTAGTGGGACCAGGATTGATATGGTAGTGGGACCATTATTGATACGGTAGTGGGACCACGATTGATATGGTAGTGGTACCATGATTGATATGGTAGTGGGACCACGATTGATATGGTAGTGGTACCATGATTGATGTGGTAGTGGGACCAGGATTGATATGGTAGTGGGACCATTATTGATATGGTAGTGGGACCACGATTGATATGGTAGTGGTACCATGATTGATACGGTAGTGGGACCACGATTGATATGGTAGTGGTACCATGATTGATACGGTAGTGGGACCACGATTGATATGGTAGTGGTACCATGATTGATATGGTAGTGGGACCACGATTGATATGGTAGTGGTACCATGATTGATACGGTAGTGGGACCACGATTGATATGGTAGTGGGACCATTATTGATATGGTAGTGGGACCACGATTGATATGGTAGTGGGACCACGATTGATATGGTAGTGGGACCATTATTGATATGGTAGTGGGACCACAATTGATATGGTAGTGGGACCACGATTGATATGGTAGTGGGACCATTATTGATATGGTAGTGGGACCACGATTGATATGGTAGTGGTACCATGATTGATATGGTAGTGGGACCAGGATTGATATGGTAGTGGGACCATTATTGATATGGTAGTGGGACCACGATTGATATGGTAGTGGAACCACGATTGATATGGTAGTGGGACCAGGATTGATATGGTAGTGGGACCATTATTGATATGGTAGTGGGACCACGATTGATATGGTAGTGGGACCACGATTGATATGGTAGTGGGACCATTATTGATATGGTAGTGGGACCACGATTGATATGGTAGTGGAACCACGATTGATATGGTAGTGGGACCAGGATTGATATGGTAGTGGGACCATTATTGATACGGTAGTGGGACCACGATTGATATGGTAGTGGTACCATGATTGATATGGTAGTGGGACCACGATTGATATGGTAGTGGTACCATGATTGATGTGGTAGTGGGACCAGGATTGATATGGTAGTGGGACCATTATTGATATGGTAGTGGGACCACGATTGATATGGTAGTGGGACCACGATTGATATGGTAGTGGGACCAGGATTGATATGGTAGTGGGACCACGATTGATATGGTAGTGGGACCAGGATTGATACGGTAGTGGGACCATTATTGATATGGTAGTGGGACCATTATTGATACGGTAGTGGGACCAGGATTGATATGGTAGTGGGACCATTATTGATACGGTAGTGGGACCACGATTGATATGGTAGTGGTACCATGATTGATATGGTAGTGGGACCACGATTGATATGGTAGTGGTACCATGATTGATATGGTAGTGGGACCATTATTGATATGGTAGTGGGACCACGATTGATATGGTAGTGGAACCACGATTGATATGGTAGTGGGACCAGGATTGATATGGTAGTGGGACCATTATTGATACGGTAGTGGGACCACGATTGATATGGTAGTGGTACCATGATTGATATGGTAGTGGGACCACGATTGATATGGTAGTGGTACCATGATTGATGTGGTAGTGGGACCAGGATTGATATGGTAGTGGGACCATTATTGATATGGTAGTGGGACCACGATTGATATGGTAGTGGGACCACGATTGATATGGTAGTGGGACCACGATTGATATGGTAGTGGGACCACGATTGATATGGTAGTGGGACCAGGATTGATACGGTAGTGGGACCATTATTGATATGGTAGTGGGACCATTATTGATACGGTAGTGGGACCAGGATTGATATGGTAGTGGGACCATTATTGATACGGTAGTGGGACCACGATTGATATGGTAGTGGTACCATGATTGATATGGTAGTGGGACCACGATTGATATGGTAGTGGTACCATGATTGATACGGTAGTGGGACCATGATTGATACGGTAGTGGGACCACGATTGATATGGTAGTGGTACCATGATTGATATGGTAGTGGGACCACGATTGATATGGTAGTGGTACCATGATTGATACGGTAGTGGGACCACGATTGATATGGTAGTGGTACCATGATTGATACGGTAGTGGGACCACGATTGATATGGTAGTGGTACCATGATTGATATGGTAGTGGGACCACGATTGATATGGTAGTGGTACCATGATTGATACGGTAGTGGGACCACGATTGATATGGTAGTGGGACCATTATTGATATGGTAGTGGGACCACGATTGATATGGTAGTGGGACCACGATTGATATGGTAGTGGGACCATTATTGATATGGTAGTGGGACCACGATTGATATGGTAGTGGTACCATGATTGATATGGTAGTGGTACCATGATTGATATGGTAGTGGGACCACGATTGATATGGTAGTGGGACCATTATTGATATGGTAGTGGGACCACGATTGATATGGTAGTGGGACCAGGATTGATATGGTAGTGGGACCACGATTGATATGGTAGTGGGACCAGGATTGATATGGTAGTGGGACCATTATTGATATGGTAGTGGGACCACAATTGATATGGTAGTGGGACCACGATTGATATGGTAGTGGGACCATTATTGATATGGTAGTGGGACCACGATTGATATGGTAGTGGTACCATGATTGATATGGTAGTGGGACCAGGATTGATATGGTAGTGGGACCATTATTGATATGGTAGTGGGACCAGGATTGATATGGTAGTGGGACCATGATTGATATGGTAGTGGGACCAGGATTGATATGGTAGTGGGACCATTATTGATATGGTAGTGGGACCACGATTGATATGGTAGTGGGACCAGGATTGATATGGTAGTGGGACCATTATTGATATGGTAGTGGGACCACGATTGATATGGTAGTGGAACCACGATTGATATGGTAGTGGGACCACGATTGATATGGTAGTGGGACCATTATTGATACGGTAGTGGGACCACGATTGATATGGTAGTGGTACCATGATTGATACGGTAGTGGGACCACGATTGATATGGTAGTGGTACCATGATTGATATGGTAGTGGGACCAGGATTGATATGGTAGTGGGACCATTATTGATATGGTAGTGGGACCACGATTGATATGGTAGTGGGACCACGATTGATATGGTAGTGGGACCAGGATTGATATGGTAGTGGGACCACGATTGATATGGTAGTGGGACCAGGATTGATACGGTAGTGGGACCATTATTGATATGGTAGTGGGACCATTATTGATACGGTAGTGGGACCAGGATTGATATGGTAGTGGGACCATTATTGATATGGTAGTGGGACCACGATTGATATGGTAGTGGTACCATGATTGATATGGTAGTGGGACCACGATTGATATGGTAGTGGGACCATTATTGATATGGTAGTGGGACCACGATTGATATGGTAGTGGAACCACGATTGATATGGTAGTGGGACCATTATTGATATGGTAGTGGGACCAGGATTGATATGGTAGTGGGACCATTATTGATACGGTAGTGGGACCACGATTGATATGGTAGTGGTACCATGATTGATATGGTAGTGGGACCATGATTGATATGGTAGTGGTACCATGATTGATGTGGTAGTGGGACCACGATTGATATGGTAGTGGGACCATTATTGATATGGTAGTGGGACCACGATTGATATGGTAGTGGGACCAGGATTGATATGGTAGTGGGACCACGATTGATATGGTAGTGGGACCAGGATTGATACGGTAGTGGGACCATTATTGATATGGTAGTGGGACCATTATTGATACGGTAGTGGGACCAGGATTGATATGGTAGTGGGACCATTATTGATACGGTAGTGGGACCACGATTGATATGGTAGTGGTACCATGATTGATATGGTAGTGGGACCACGATTGATATGGTAGTGGTACCATGATTGATATGGTAGTGGGACCATTATTGATATGGTAGTGGGACCACGATTGATATGGTAGTGGAACCACGATTGATATGGTAGTGGGACCAGGATTGATATGGTAGTGGGACCATTATTGATACGGTAGTGGGACCACGATTGATATGGTAGTGGTACCATGATTGATATGGTAGTGGGACCACGATTGATATGGTAGTGGTACCATGATTGATGTGGTAGTGGGACCAGGATTGATATGGTAGTGGGACCATTATTGATATGGTAGTGGGACCAGGATTGATATGGTAGTGGGACCATTATTGATACGGTAGTGGGACCACGATTGATATGGTAGTGGTACCATGATTGATATGGTAGTGGGACCACGATTGATATGGTAGTGGTACCATGATTGATACGGTAGTGGGACCATGATTGATACGGTAGTGGGACCACGATTGATATGGTAGTGGTACCATGATTGATATGGTAGTGGGACCACGATTGATATGGTAGTGGTACCATGATTGATACGGTAGTGGGACCACGATTGATATGGTAGTGGTACCATGATTGATACGGTAGTGGGACCACGATTGATATGGTAGTGGTACCATGATTGATATGGTAGTGGGACCACGATTGATATGGTAGTGGTACCATGATTGATACGGTAGTGGGACCACGATTGATATGGTAGTGGGACCATTATTGATATGGTAGTGGGACCACGATTGATATGGTAGTGGGACCACGATTGATATGGTAGTGGGACCATTATTGATATGGTAGTGGGACCACGATTGATATGGTAGTGGTACCATGATTGATATGGTAGTGGTACCATGATTGATATGGTAGTGGGACCACGATTGATATGGTAGTGGGACCATTATTGATATGGTAGTGGGACCACGATTGATATGGTAGTGGGACCAGGATTGATATGGTAGTGGGACCACGATTGATATGGTAGTGGGACCAGGATTGATATGGTAGTGGGACCATTATTGATATGGTAGTGGGACCACAATTGATATGGTAGTGGGACCACGATTGATATGGTAGTGGGACCATTATTGATATGGTAGTGGGACCACGATTGATATGGTAGTGGTACCATGATTGATATGGTAGTGGGACCAGGATTGATATGGTAGTGGGACCATTATTGATATGGTAGTGGGACCAGGATTGATATGGTAGTGGGACCATGATTGATATGGTAGTGGGACCAGGATTGATATGGTAGTGGGACCATTATTGATATGGTAGTGGGACCACGATTGATATGGTAGTGGGACCAGGATTGATATGGTAGTGGGACCATTATTGATATGGTAGTGGGACCACGATTGATATGGTAGTGGAACCACGATTGATATGGTAGTGGGACCACGATTGATATGGTAGTGGGACCATTATTGATACGGTAGTGGGACCACGATTGATATGGTAGTGGTACCATGATTGATACGGTAGTGGGACCACGATTGATATGGTAGTGGTACCATGATTGATATGGTAGTGGGACCAGGATTGATATGGTAGTGGGACCATTATTGATATGGTAGTGGGACCACGATTGATATGGTAGTGGGACCACGATTGATATGGTAGTGGGACCAGGATTGATATGGTAGTGGGACCACGATTGATATGGTAGTGGGACCAGGATTGATACGGTAGTGGGACCATTATTGATATGGTAGTGGGACCATTATTGATACGGTAGTGGGACCAGGATTGATATGGTAGTGGGACCATTATTGATATGGTAGTGGGACCACGATTGATATGGTAGTGGTACCATGATTGATATGGTAGTGGGACCACGATTGATATGGTAGTGGGACCATTATTGATATGGTAGTGGGACCACGATTGATATGGTAGTGGAACCACGATTGATATGGTAGTGGGACCATTATTGATATGGTAGTGGGACCAGGATTGATATGGTAGTGGGACCATTATTGATACGGTAGTGGGACCACGATTGATATGGTAGTGGTACCATGATTGATATGGTAGTGGGACCATGATTGATATGGTAGTGGTACCATGATTGATGTGGTAGTGGGACCACGATTGATATGGTAGTGGGACCATTATTGATATGGTAGTGGGACCACGATTGATATGGTAGTGGGACCAGGATTGATATGGTAGTGGGACCACGATTGATATGGTAGTGGGACCAGGATTGATACGGTAGTGGGACCATTATTGATATGGTAGTGGGACCATTATTGATACGGTAGTGGGACCAGGATTGATATGGTAGTGGGACCATTATTGATACGGTAGTGGGACCACGATTGATATGGTAGTGGTACCATGATTGATATGGTAGTGGGACCACGATTGATATGGTAGTGGTACCATGATTGATATGGTAGTGGGACCATTATTGATATGGTAGTGGGACCACGATTGATATGGTAGTGGAACCACGATTGATATGGTAGTGGGACCAGGATTGATATGGTAGTGGGACCATTATTGATACGGTAGTGGGACCACGATTGATATGGTAGTGGTACCATGATTGATATGGTAGTGGGACCACGATTGATATGGTAGTGGTACCATGATTGATGTGGTAGTGGGACCAGGATTGATATGGTAGTGGGACCATTATTGATATGGTAGTGGGACCACGATTGATATGGTAGTGGGACCACGATTGATATGGTAGTGGGACCACGATTGATATGGTAGTGGGACCACGATTGATATGGTAGTGGGACCAGGATTGATACGGTAGTGGGACCATTATTGATATGGTAGTGGGACCATTATTGATACGGTAGTGGGACCAGGATTGATATGGTAGTGGGACCATTATTGATACGGTAGTGGGACCACGATTGATATGGTAGTGGTACCATGATTGATATGGTAGTGGGACCACGATTGATATGGTAGTGGTACCATGATTGATACGGTAGTGGGACCATGATTGATACGGTAGTGGGACCACGATTGATATGGTAGTGGTACCATGATTGATATGGTAGTGGGACCACGATTGATATGGTAGTGGTACCATGATTGATACGGTAGTGGGACCACGATTGATATGGTAGTGGTACCATGATTGATACGGTAGTGGGACCACGATTGATATGGTAGTGGTACCATGATTGATATGGTAGTGGGACCACGATTGATATGGTAGTGGTACCATGATTGATACGGTAGTGGGACCACGATTGATATGGTAGTGGGACCATTATTGATATGGTAGTGGGACCACGATTGATATGGTAGTGGGACCACGATTGATATGGTAGTGGGACCATTATTGATATGGTAGTGGGACCACGATTGATATGGTAGTGGTACCATGATTGATATGGTAGTGGTACCATGATTGATATGGTAGTGGGACCACGATTGATATGGTAGTGGGACCATTATTGATATGGTAGTGGGACCACGATTGATATGGTAGTGGGACCAGGATTGATATGGTAGTGGGACCACGATTGATATGGTAGTGGGACCAGGATTGATATGGTAGTGGGACCATTATTGATATGGTAGTGGGACCACAATTGATATGGTAGTGGGACCACGATTGATATGGTAGTGGGACCATTATTGATATGGTAGTGGGACCACGATTGATATGGTAGTGGTACCATGATTGATATGGTAGTGGGACCAGGATTGATATGGTAGTGGGACCATTATTGATATGGTAGTGGGACCACGATTGATATGGTAGTGGAACCACGATTGATATGGTAGTGGGACCAGGATTGATATGGTAGTGGGACCATTATTGATATGGTAGTGGGACCACGATTGATATGGTAGTGGGACCACGATTGATATGGTAGTGGGACCATTATTGATATGGTAGTGGGACCACGATTGATATGGTAGTGGAACCACGATTGATATGGTAGTGGGACCAGGATTGATATGGTAGTGGGACCATTATTGATACGGTAGTGGGACCACGATTGATATGGTAGTGGTACCATGATTGATATGGTAGTGGGACCACGATTGATATGGTAGTGGTACCATGATTGATGTGGTAGTGGGACCAGGATTGATATGGTAGTGGGACCATTATTGATATGGTAGTGGGACCACGATTGATATGGTAGTGGGACCACGATTGATATGGTAGTGGGACCAGGATTGATATGGTAGTGGGACCACGATTGATATGGTAGTGGGACCAGGATTGATACGGTAGTGGGACCATTATTGATATGGTAGTGGGACCATTATTGATACGGTAGTGGGACCAGGATTGATATGGTAGTGGGACCATTATTGATATGGTAGTGGGACCACGATTGATATGGTAGTGGTACCATGATTGATATGGTAGTGGGACCACGATTGATATGGTAGTGGGACCATTATTGATATGGTAGTGGGACCACGATTGATATGGTAGTGGAACCACGATTGATATGGTAGTGGGACCATTATTGATATGGTAGTGGGACCAGGATTGATATGGTAGTGGGACCATTATTGATACGGTAGTGGGACCACGATTGATATGGCAGTGGTACCATGATTGATATGGTAGTGGGACCATGATTGATATGGTAGTGGTACCATGATTGATGTGGTAGTGGGACCACGATTGATATGGAGTGGTACCATGATTGATATGGTAGTGGGACCGCGATTTATATGGTAGGGGGACCATGATTGATATGGTAGTGGGACCACGATTGATATGGAGTGGTACCATGATTGATATGGTAGTGGGACCACGATTTATATGGTAGGGGGACCATTATTGATATGGTAGTGGGACCATTATTGATACGGTAGTGGGACCACGATTGATATGGTAGTGGGACCAGGATTGATATGGTAGTGGGACCATGATTGATATGGTAGTGGGACCATGATTTATCTGGAAGTGGGACCATTATTGATATGGTAGTGGGACCACGATTGATATGGTAGTGGGACCAGGATTGATATGGTAGTGGGACCATGATTGATATGGTAGTGGGACCATGATTGATATGAAAGTTGGACCATGATTGATATGGTAGTGGGACCACGATTGATATGGTAGTGGTACCATGATTGATATGGTAGTGGGACCATGATTGATATGGAAAGGGACCATGATTGATATGGTAGTGGTACCATGATTGATATGGTAGTGGTACCACGATTGATATGGTAGTGGTACCATGATTGATATGGTAGTGGGACCACGATTGATATGGTAGTGGGACCATGATTGATATGGTAGTGGGACCATGATTGATATGGAGTGGGACCATGATTGATATGGTAGTGGTACCATGATTGATATGGTAGTGGGACCACGATTGATATGGTAGTGGGACCAGGATTGATATGGTAGTGGGACCACGATTGATATGGTAGTGGGACCATTATTGATATGGTAGTGGGACCACGATTGATATGGTAGTGGTACCATGATTGATATGGTAGTGGGACCACGATTGATATGGTAGTGGGACCACGATTGATATGGTAGTGGGACCATTATTGATATGGTAGTGGGACCACGATTGATATGGTAGTGGGACCACGATTGATATGGTAGTGGTACCATTATTGATATGGTAGTGGGACCACAATTTATATGGTAGTGGGACCACGATTGATATGGTAGTGGGACCAGGATTGATATGGTAGTGGTACCATGATTGATATGGTAGTGGGACCACGATTGATATGGTAGTGGGACCAGGATTGATATGGTAGTGGTACCATGATTGATATGGTAGTGGGACCACGATTGATATGGTAGTGGGACCATGATTGATATGGTAGTGGGACCACGATTGATATGGTAGTGGTACCATTATTGATATGGTAGTGGGACCACAATTTATATGGTAGTGGGACCACGATTGATATGGTAGTGGGACCAGGATTGATATGGTAGTGGTACCATGATTGATATGGTAGTCGGACCATGATTGATATGGTAGTGGGACCAGGATTGATATGGTAGTGGGACCACGATTGATATGGTAGTGGGACCAGGATTGATATGGTAGTGGGACCACGATTGATATGGTAGTGGGACCACGATTGATATGGTAGTGGTACCATGATTGATATGGTAGTGGGACCATGATTGATATGGAATGGGACCATGATTGATATGGTAGTGGTACCATGATTGATATGGTAGTGGGACCACGATTGATATGGTAGTGGGACCACAATTTATATGGTAGTGGGACCACAATTTATATGGTTGTGGGACCACGATTGATATGGTAGTGGGACCATGATTGATATGGTAGTGGGACCAGGATTGATATGGTAGTGGGACCATTATTGATATGGTAGTGGGACCACGATTGATATGGTAGTGGGACCAGGATTGATATGGTAGTGGGACCACGATTGATATGGTAGTGGGACCAGGATTGATATGGTAGTGGGACCATTATTGATATGGTAGTGGGACCATGATTGATATGGTAGTGGGACCATGATTGATATGGTAGTGGTACCATTATTGATATGGTAGTGGGACCACGATTGATATGGTAGTGGGACCACAATTTATATGGTAGTGGGACCACGATTGATATGGTAGTGGGACCAGGATTGATATGGTAGTGGGACCATTATTGATATGGTAGTGGGACCACGATTGATATGGTAGTGGGACCACGATTGATATGGTAGTGGGACCACGATTGATATGGTAGTGGGACCATGATTGATATGGAGTGGGACCATGATTGATATGGTAGTGGTACCATGATTGATATGGTAGTGGGACCACGATTGATATGGTAGTGGTACCATGATTGATATGGTAGTGGGACCACGATTGATATGGTAGTGGGACCAGGATTGATATGGTAGTGGTACCATGATTGATATGGTAGTGGGACCATGATTGATATGGAGTGGGACCATGATTGATATGGTAGTGGGACCACGATTGATATGGTAGTGGGACCAGGATTGATATGGTAGTGGGACCACGATTGATATGGTAGTGGGACCACGATTGATATGGTAGTGGTACCATGATTGATATGGTAGTGGGACCATGATTGATATGGAGTGGGACCATGATTGATATGGTAGTGGGACCACGATTGATATGGTAGTGGGACCACGATTGATATGGTAGTGGGACCACAATTTATATGGTAGTGGGACCAGGATTGATATGGTAGTGGGACCACGATTGATATGGTAGTGGGACCACGATTGATATGGTAGTGGTACCATTATTGATATGGTAGTGGGACCACAATTTATATGGTAGTGGGACCACGATTGATATGGTAGTTGGACCAGGATTGATATGGTAGTGGTACCATGATTGATATGGTAGTCGGACCATGATTGATATGGTAGTGGGACCAGGATTGATATGGTAGTGGGACCACGATTGATATGGTAGTGGGACCAGGATTGATATGGTAGTGGGACCACGATTGATATGGTAGTGGGACCACGATTGATATGGTAGTGGTACCATGATTGATATGGTAGTGGGACCATGATTGATATGGAGTGGGACCATGATTGATATGGTAGTGGTACCATGATTGATATGGTAGTGGGACCACGATTGATATGGTAGTGGGACCAGGATTGATATGGTAGTGGGACCACGATTGATATGGTAGTGGGACCAGGATTGATATGGTAGTGGTACCATGATTGATATGGTAGTGGGACCATGATTGATATGGAGTGGTACCATGATTGATATGGTAGTGGGACCACGATTGATATGGTAGTGGGACCAGGATTGATATGGTAGTGGGACCACGATTGATATGGTAGTGGGACCACGATTGATATGGTAGTGGTACCATGATTGATATGGTAGTGGGACCATGATTGATATGGAGTGGGACCATGATTGATATGGTAGTGGGACCACGATTGATATGGTAGTGGGACCACGATTGATATGGTAGTGGGACCACAATTTATATGGTAGTGGGACCACGATTGATATGGTAGTGGGACCATGATTGATATGGTAGTGGGACCAGGATTGATATGGTAGTGGGACCATTATTGATATGGTAGTGGGACCACGATTGATATGGTAGTGGGACCAGGATTGATATGGTAGTGGGACCACGATTGATATGGTAGTGGGACCAGGATTGATATGGTAGTGGGACCATTATTGATATGGTAGTGGGACCATGATTGATATGGTAGTGGGACCATGATTGATATGGTAGTGGGACCATGATTGATATGGTAGTGGGACCATGATTGATATGGTAGTGGTACCATTATTGATATGGTAGTGGGACCACGATTGATATGGTAGTGGGACCACAATTTATATGGTAGTGGGACCACGATTGATATGGTAGTGGGACCAGGATTGATATGGTAGTGGGACCATTATTGATATGGTAGTGGGACCACGATTGATATGGTAGTGGGACCACGATTGATATGGTAGTGGGACCATTATTGATATGGTAGTGGGACCAGGATTGATATGGTAGTGGGACCAGGATTGATATGGTAGTGGCACCACGATTGATATGGTAGTGGGACCAGGATTGATATGGTAGTGGGACCATTATTGATATGGTAGTGGGACCACGATTGATATGGTAGTGGGACCAGGATTGATCTGGTAGTGGGACCATTATTGATATGGTAGTGGGACCACGATTGATATGGTAGTGGGACCACAATTTATATGGTAGTGGGACCAGGATTGATATGGTAGTGGGACCAGGATTGATATGGTAGTGGGACCACGATTGATATGGTAGTGGGACCAGGATTGATATGGTAGTGGGACCACGATTGATATGGTAGTGGGACCACGATTGATATGGTAGTGGGACCATTATTGATATGGTAGTGGGACCACGATTGATATGGTAGTGGTACCACGATTGATATGGTAGTGGTACCATGATTGATATGGTAGTGGGACCACGATTGATATGGTAGTGGGACCACGATTGATATGGTAGTGGGACCATTATTGATATGGTAGTGGGACCACGATTGATATGGTAGTGGGACCAGGATTGATATGGTAGTGGCACCACGATTGATATGGTAGTGGGACCAGGATTGATATGGTAGTGGGACCATTATTGATATGGTAGTGGGACCACGATTGATATGGTAGTGGGACCAGGATTGATCTGGTAGTGGGACCATTATTGATATGGTAGTGGGACCACGATTGATATGGTAGTGGGACCACAATTTATATGGTAGTGGGACCAGGATTGATATGGTAGTGGGACCAGGATTGATATGGTAGTGGGACCACGATTGATATGGTAGTGGGACCAGGATTGATATGGTAGTGGGACCACGATTGATATGGTAGTGGGACCACGATTGATATGGTAGTGGGACCATTATTGATATGGTAGTGGGACCACGATTGATATGGTAGTGGTACCACGATTGATATGGTAGTGGTACCATGATTGATATGGTAGTGGGACCACGATTGATATGGTAGTGGGACCATTATTGATATGGTAGTGGGACCACGATTGATATGGTAGTGGGACCAGGATTGATATGGTAGTGGGACCACGATTGATATGGTAGTGGGACCACGATTGATATGGTAGTGGGACCAGGATTGATATGGTAGTGGGACCATTATTGATATGGTAGTGGGACCACGATTGATATGGTAGTGGGACCACGATTGATATGGTAGTGGGACCATTATTGATATGGTAGTGGGACCACGATTGATATGGTAGTGGTACCACGATTGATATGGTAGTGGTACCATGATTGATATGGTAGTGGGACCACGATTGATATGGTAGTGGGACCATTATTGATATGGTAGTGGGACCACGATTGATATGGTAGTGGGACCAGGATTGATATGGTAGTGGGACCACGATTGATATGGTAGTGGGACCAGGATTGATATGGTAGTGGGACCATTATTGATATGGTAGTGGGACCACAATTGATATGGTAGTGGGACCACGATTGATATGGTAGTGGGACCATTATTGATATGGTAGTGGGACCACGATTGATATGGTAGTGGTACCATGATTGATATGGTAGTGGGACCAGGATTGATATGGTAGTGGGACCACGATTGATATGGTAGTGGTACCATGATTGATATGGTAGTGGGACCATGATTGATATGGTAGTGGTACCATGATTGATGTGGTAGTGGGACCACGATTGATATGGAGTGGTACCATGATTGATATGGTAGTGGGACCGCGATTTATATGGTAGGGGGACCATGATTGATATGGTAGTGGGACCACGATTGATATGGAGTGGTACCATGATTGATATGGTAGTGGGACCACGATTTATATGGTAGGGGGACCATTATTGATATGGTAGTGGGACCATTATTGATACGGTAGTGGGACCACGATTGATATGGTAGTGGGACCAGGATTGATATGGTAGTGGGACCATGATTGATATGGTAGTGGGACCATGATTTATCTGGAAGTGGGACCATTATTGATATGGTAGTGGGACCACGATTGATATGGTAGTGGGACCAGGATTGATATGGTAGTGGGACCATGATTGATATGGTAGTGGGACCATGATTGATATGAAAGTTGGACCATGATTGATATGGTAGTGGGACCACGATTGATATGGTAGTGGTACCATGATTGATATGGTAGTGGGACATGATTGATATGGAAAGGGACCATGATTGATATGGTAGTGGTACCATGATTGATATGGTAGTGGTACCACGATTGATATGGTAGTGGTACCATGATTGATATGGTAGTGGGACCACGATTGATATGGTAGTGGGACCATGATTGATATGGTAGTGGGACCATGATTGATATGGAGTGGGACCATGATTGATATGGTAGTGGTACCATGATTGATATGGTAGTGGGACCACGATTGATATGGTAGTGGGACCAGGATTGATATGGTAGTGGGACCACGATTGATATGGTAGTGGGACCATTATTGATATGGTAGTGGGACCACGATTGATATGGTAGTGGTACCATGATTGATATGGTAGTGGGACCACGATTGATATGGTAGTGGGACCACGATTGATATGGTAGTGGGACCATTATTGATATGGTAGTGGGACCACGATTGATATGGTAGTGGGACCACGATTGATATGGTAGTGGTACCATTATTGATATGGTAGTGGGACCACAATTTATATGGTAGTGGGACCACGATTGATATGGTAGTGGGACCAGGATTGATATGGTAGTGGTACCATGATTGATATGGTAGTGGGACCACGATTGATATGGTAGTGGGACCAGGATTGATATGGTAGTGGTACCATGATTGATATGGTAGTGGGACCACGATTGATATGGTAGTGGGACCATGATTGATATGGTAGTGGGACCACGATTGATATGGTAGTGGTACCATTATTGATATGGTAGTGGGACCACAATTTATATGGTAGTGGGACCACGATTGATATGGTAGTGGGACCAGGATTGATATGGTAGTGGTACCATGATTGATATGGTAGTCGGACCATGATTGATATGGTAGTGGGACCAGGATTGATATGGTAGTGGGACCACGATTGATATGGTAGTGGGACCAGGATTGATATGGTAGTGGGACCACGATTGATATGGTAGTGGGACCACGATTGATATGGTAGTGGTACCATGATTGATATGGTAGTGGGACCATGATTGATATGGAATGGGACCATGATTGATATGGTAGTG
This sequence comes from Alitta virens, assembly GCA_932294295.1. Classification (NCBI taxonomy): domain Eukaryota; kingdom Metazoa; phylum Annelida; class Polychaeta; order Phyllodocida; family Nereididae; genus Alitta; species Alitta virens. The sequence goes on from OW028576.1 coordinate 7,725,004, forward strand.
GTACCATGATTGATATGGTAGTGGGACCACGATTGATATGGTAGTGGGACCACAATTTATATGGTAGTGGGACCACGATTGATATGGTAGTGGGACCAGGATTGATATGGTAGTGGTACCATGATTGATATGGTAGTGGGACCATGATTGATATGGAGTGGGACCATGATTGATATGGTAGTGGGACCACGATTGATATGGTAGTGGGACCAGGATTGATATGGTAGTGGGACCACGATTGATATGGTAGTGGGACCACGATTGATATGGTAGTGGTACCATGATTGATATGGTAGTGGGACCACAATTTATATGGTAGTGGGACCACGATTGATATGGTAGTGGGACCACGATTGATATGGTAGTGGGACCACGATTGATATGGTAGTGGGACCACAATTTATATGGTTGTGGGACCACGATTGATATGGTAGTGGGACCATGATTGATATGGTAGTGGGACCAGGATTGATATGGTAGTGGGACCATTATTGATATGGTAGTGGGACCACGATTGATATGGTAGTGGGACCACGATTGATATGGTAGTGGGACCACGATTGATATGGTAGTGGGACCACGATTGATATGGTAGTGGGACCATTATTGATATGGTAGTGGGACCATGATTGATATGGTAGTGGGACCATGATTGATATGGTAGTGGTACCATTATTGATATGGTAGTGGGACCACGATTGATATGGTAGTGGGACCACAATTTATATGGTAGTGGGACCACGATTGATATGGTAGTGGGACCAGGATTGATATGGTAGTGGGACCATTATTGATATGGTAGTGGGACCACGATTGATATGGTAGTGGGACCACGATTGATATGGTAGTGGGACCACGATTGATATGGTAGTGGGACCATGATTGATATGGAGTGGGACCATGATTGATATGGTAGTGGTACCATGATTGATATGGTAGTGGGACCACGATTGATATGGTAGTGGTACCATGATTGATATGGTAGTGGGACCACGATTGATATGGTAGTGGGACCAGGATTGATATGGTAGTGGTACCATGATTGATATGGTAGTGGGACCATGATTGATATGGAGTGGGACCATGATTGATATGGTAGTGGGACCACGATTGATATGGTAGTGGGACCAGGATTGATATGGTAGTGGGACCACGATTGATATGGTAGTGGGACCACGATTGATATGGTAGTGGTACCATGATTGATATGGTAGTGGGACCATGATTGATATGGAGTGGGACCATGATTGATATGGTAGTGGGACCACGATTGATATGGTAGTGGGACCACGATTGATATGGTAGTGGGACCACAATTTATATGGTAGTGGGACCAGGATTGATATGGTAGTGGGACCACGATTGATATGGTAGTGGGACCACGATTGATATGGTAGTGGTACCATTATTGATATGGTAGTGGGACCACAATTTATATGGTAGTGGGACCACGATTGATATGGTAGTTGGACCAGGATTGATATGGTAGTGGTACCATGATTGATATGGTAGTCGGACCATGATTGATATGGTAGTGGGACCAGGATTGATATGGTAGTGGGACCACGATTGATATGGTAGTGGGACCAGGATTGATATGGTAGTGGGACCACGATTGATATGGTAGTGGGACCACGATTGATATGGTAGTGGTACCATGATTGATATGGTAGTGGGACCATGATTGATATGGAGTGGGACCATGATTGATATGGTAGTGGTACCATGATTGATATGGTAGTGGGACCACGATTGATATGGTAGTGGGACCAGGATTGATATGGTAGTGGGACCACGATTGATATGGTAGTGGGACCAGGATTGATATGGTAGTGGTACCATGATTGATATGGTAGTGGGACCATGATTGATATGGAGTGGTACCATGATTGATATGGTAGTGGGACCACGATTGATATGGTAGTGGGACCAGGATTGATATGGTAGTGGGACCACGATTGATATGGTAGTGGGACCATGATTGATATGGTAGTGGTACCATGATTGATATGGTAGTGGGACCACGATTGATATGGTAGTGGTACCATGATTGATATGGTAGTGGGACCACGATTGATATGGTAGTGGGACCAGGATTGATATGGTAGTGGTACCATGATTGATATGGTAGTGGGACCATGATTGATATGGAGTGGGACCATGATTGATATGGTAGTGGGACCACGATTGATATGGTAGTGGGACCAGGATTGATATGGTAGTGGGACCACGATTGATATGGTAGTGGGACCACGATTGATATGGTAGTGGTACCATGATTGATATGGTAGTGGGACCATGATTGATATGGAGTGGGACCATGATTGATATGGTAGTGGGACCACGATTGATATGGTAGTGGGACCACGATTGATATGGTAGTGGGACCACAATTTATATGGTAGTGGGACCAGGATTGATATGGTAGTGGGACCACGATTGATATGGTAGTGGGACCACGATTGATATGGTAGTGGTACCATTATTGATATGGTAGTGGGACCACAATTTATATGGTAGTGGGACCACGATTGATATGGTAGTTGGACCAGGATTGATATGGTAGTGGTACCATGATTGATATGGTAGTCGGACCATGATTGATATGGTAGTGGGACCAGGATTGATATGGTAGTGGGACCACGATTGATATGGTAGTGGGACCAGGATTGATATGGTAGTGGGACCACGATTGATATGGTAGTGGGACCACGATTGATATGGTAGTGGTACCATGATTGATATGGTAGTGGGACCATGATTGATATGGAGTGGGACCATGATTGATATGGTAGTGGTACCATGATTGATATGGTAGTGGGACCACGATTGATATGGTAGTGGGACCAGGATTGATATGGTAGTGGGACCACGATTGATATGGTAGTGGGACCAGGATTGATATGGTAGTGGTACCATGATTGATATGGTAGTGGGACCATGATTGATATGGAGTGGTACCATGATTGATATGGTAGTGGGACCACGATTGATATGGTAGTGGGACCAGGATTGATATGGTAGTGGGACCACGATTGATATGGTAGTGGGACCACGATTGATATGGTAGTGGTACCATGATTGATATGGTAGTGGGACCATGATTGATATGGAGTGGGACCATGATTGATATGGTAGTGGGACCACGATTGATATGGTAGTGGGACCACGATTGATATGGTAGTGGGACCACAATTTATATGGTAGTGGGACCACGATTGATATGGTAGTGGGACCATGATTGATATGGTAGTGGGACCAGGATTGATATGGTAGTGGGACCATTATTGATATGGTAGTGGGACCACGATTGATATGGTAGTGGGACCAGGATTGATATGGTAGTGGGACCACGATTGATATGGTAGTGGGACCAGGATTCATATGGTAGTGGGACCATTATTGATATGGTAGTGGGACCATGATTGATATGGTAGTGGGACCATGATTGATATGGTAGTGGGACCATGATTGATATGGTAGTGGGACCATGATTGATATGGTAGTGGTACCATTATTGATATGGTAGTGGGACCACGATTGATATGGTAGTGGGACCACAATTTATATGGTAGTGGGACCACGATTGATATGGTAGTGGGACCAGGATTGATATGGTAGTGGGACCATTATTGATATGGTAGTGGGACCACGATTGATATGGTAGTGGGACCACGATTGATATGGTAGTGGGACCATTATTGATATGGTAGTGGGACCACGATTGATATGGTAGTGGGACCAGGATTGATATGGTAGTGGCACCACGATTGATATGGTAGTGGGACCAGGATTGATATGGTAGTGGGACCATTATTGATATGGTAGTGGGACCACGATTGATATGGTAGTGGGACCAGGATTGATCTGGTAGTGGGACCATTATTGATATGGTAGTGGGACCACGATTGATATGGTAGTGGGACCACAATTTATATGGTAGTGGGACCAGGATTGATATGGTAGTGGGACCAGGATTGATATGGTAGTGGGACCACGATTGATATGGTAGTGGGACCAGGATTGATATGGTAGTGGGACCACGATTGATATGGTAGTGGGACCACGATTGATATGGTAGTGGGACCATTATTGATATGGTAGTGGGACCACGATTGATATGGTAGTGGTACCACGATTGATATGGTAGTGGTACCATGATTGATATGGTAGTGGGACCACGATTGATATGGTAGTGGGACCACGATTGATATGGTAGTGGGACCATTATTGATATGGTAGTGGGACCACGATTGATATGGTAGTGGGACCAGGATTGATATGGTAGTGGCACCACGATTGATATGGTAGTGGGACCAGGATTGATATGGTAGTGGGACCATTATTGATATGGTAGTGGGACCACGATTGATATGGTAGTGGGACCAGGATTGATCTGGTAGTGGGACCATTATTGATATGGTAGTGGGACCACGATTGATATGGTAGTGGGACCACAATTTATATGGTAGTGGGACCAGGATTGATATGGTAGTGGGACCAGGATTGATATGGTAGTGGGACCACGATTGATATGGTAGTGGGACCAGGATTGATATGGTAGTGGGACCACGATTGATATGGTAGTGGGACCACGATTGATATGGTAGTGGGACCATTATTGATATGGTAGTGGGACCACGATTGATATGGTAGTGGTACCACGATTGATATGGTAGTGGTACCATGATTGATATGGTAGTGGGACCACGATTGATATGGTAGTGGGACCATTATTGATATGGTAGTGGGACCACGATTGATATGGTAGTGGGACCAGGATTGATATGGTAGTGGGACCACGATTGATATGGTAGTGGGACCACGATTGATATGGTAGTGGGACCAGGATTGATATGGTAGTGGGACCATTATTGATATGGTAGTGGGACCACGATTGATATGGTAGTGGGACCACGATTGATATGGTAGTGGGACCATTATTGATATGGTAGTGGGACCACGATTGATATGGTAGTGGTACCACGATTGATATGGTAGTGGTACCATGATTGATATGGTAGTGGGACCACGATTGATATGGTAGTGGGACCATTATTGATATGGTAGTGGGACCACGATTGATATGGTAGTGGGACCAGGATTGATATGGTAGTGGGACCACGATTGATATGGTAGTGGGACCAGGATTGATATGGTAGTGGGACCATTATTGATATGGTAGTGGGACCACAATTGATATGGTAGTGGGACCACGATTGATATGGTAGTGGGACCATTATTGATATGGTAGTGGGACCACGATTGATATGGTAGTGGTACCATGATTGATATGGTAGTGGGACCAGGATTGATATGGTAGTGGGACCATTATTGATATGGTAGTGGGACCACGATTGATATGGTAGTGGAACCACGATTGATATGGTAGTGGGACCAGGATTGATATGGTAGTGGGACCATTATTGATATGGTAGTGGGACCACGATTGATATGGTAGTGGGACCACGATTGATATGGTAGTGGGACCATTATTGATATGGTAGTGGGACCACGATTGATATGGTAGTGGAACCACGATTGATATGGTAGTGGGACCAGGATTGATATGGTAGTGGGACCATTATTGATACGGTAGTGGGACCACGATTGATATGGTAGTGGTACCATGATTGATATGGTAGTGGGACCACGATTGATATGGTAGTGGTACCATGATTGATGTGGTAGTGGGACCAGGATTGATATGGTAGTGGGACCAGGATTGATATGGTAGTGGGACCATTATTGATATGGTAGTGGGACCACGATTGATATGGTAGTGGGACCACGATTGATATGGTAGTGGGACCAGGATTGATATGGTAGTGGGACCACGATTGATATGGTAGTGGGACCAGGATTGATACGGTAGTGGGACCATTATTGATATGGTAGTGGGACCATTATTGATACGGTAGTGGGACCAGGATTGATATGGTAGTGGGACCATTATTGATACGGTAGTGGGACCACGATTGATATGGTAGTGGTACCATGATTGATATGGTAGTGGGACCACGATTGATATGGTAGTGGGACCAGGATTGATATGGTAGTGGTACCATGATTGATATGGTAGTGGGACCATGATTGATATGGAGTGGGACCATGATTGATATGGTAGTGGGACCACGATTGATATGGTAGTGGGACCAGGATTGATATGGTAGTGGGACCACGATTGATATGGTAGTGGGACCACGATTGATATGGTAGTGGTACCATGATTGATATGGTAGTGGGACCATGATTGATATGGAGTGGGACCATGATTGATATGGTAGTGGGACCACGATTGATATGGTAGTGGGACCACGATTGATATGGTAGTGGGACCACAATTTATATGGTAGTGGGACCACGATTGATATGGTAGTGGGACCATGATTGATATGGTAGTGGGACCAGGATTGATATGGTAGTGGGACCATTATTGATATGGTAGTGGGACCACGATTGATATGGTAGTGGGACCAGGATTGATATGGTAGTGGGACCACGATTGATATGGTAGTGGGACCAGGATTGATATGGTAGTGGGACCATTATTGATATGGTAGTGGGACCATGATTGATATGGTAGTGGGACCATGATTGATATGGTAGTGGTACCATTATTGATATGGTAGTGGGACCACGATTGATATGGTAGTGGGACCACAATTTATATGGTAGTGGGACCACGATTGATATGGTAGTGGGACCAGGATTGATATGGTAGTGGGACCATTATTGATATGGTAGTGGGACCACGATTGATATGGTAGTGGGACCACGATTGATATGGTAGTGGGACCATTATTGATATGGTAGTGGGACCACGATTGATATGGTAGTGGGACCAGGATTGATATGGTAGTGGCACCACGATTGATATGGTAGTGGGACCAGGATTGATATGGTAGTGGGACCATTATTGATATGGTAGTGGGACCACGATTGATATGGTAGTGGGACCAGGATTGATCTGGTAGTGGGACCATTATTGATATGGTAGTGGGACCACGATTGATATGGTAGTGGGACCACAATTTATATGGTAGTGGGACCACGATTGATATGGTAGTGGGACCAGGATTGATATGGAGTGGGACCATGATTGATATGGTAGTGGGACCAGGATTGATATGGTAGTGGGACCATTATTGATATGGTAGTGGGACCACTATTGATATGGTAGTGGGACCAGGATTGATATGGTAGTGGGACCACGATTGATATGGTAGTGGGACCAGGATTGATATGGTAGTGGTACCACGATTGATATGGTAGTGGTACCGTGATTGATATGGTAGTGGGACCACGATTGATATGGTAGTGGGACCATTATTGATATGGTAGTGGGACCACGATTGATATGGTAGTGGGACCACGATTGATATGGTAGTGGGACCACGATTGATATGGTAGTGGGACCAGGATTGATATGGTAGTGGGACCACGATTGATATGGTAGTGGGACCAGGATTGATATGGTAGTGGGACCATTATTGATATGGTAGTGGGACCACGATTGATATGGTAGTGGGACCACGATTGATATGGTAGTGGGACCATTATTGATATGGTAGTGGGACCACGATTGATATGGTAGTGGTACCACGATTGATATGGTAGTGGTACCATGATTGATATGGTAGTGGGACCACGATTGATATGGTAGTGGGACCATTATTGATATGGTAGTGGGACCACGATTGATATGGTAGTGGGACCAGGATTGATATGGTAGTGGGACCACGATTGATATGGTAGTGGGACCAGGATTGATATGGTAGTGGGACCATTATTGATATGGTAGTGGGACCACAATTGATATGGTAGTGGGACCACGATTGATATGGTAGTGGGACCATTATTGATATGGTAGTGGGACCACGATTGATATGGTAGTGGTACCATGATTGATATGGTAGTGGGACCAGGATTGATATGGTAGTGGGACCATTATTGATATGGTAGTGGGACCACGATTGATATGGTAGTGGAACCACGATTGATATGGTAGTGGGACCAGGATTGATATGGTAGTGGGACCATTATTGATATGGTAGTGGGACCACGATTGATATGGTAGTGGGACCACGATTGATATGGTAGTGGGACCATTATTGATATGGTAGTGGGACCACGATTGATATGGTAGTGGAACCACGATTGATATGGTAGTGGGACCAGGATTGATATGGTAGTGGGACCATTATTGATACGGTAGTGGGACCACGATTGATATGGTAGTGGTACCATGATTGATATGGTAGTGGGACCACGATTGATATGGTAGTGGTACCATGATTGATGTGGTAGTGGGACCAGGATTGATATGGTAGTGGGACCATTATTGATATGGTAGTGGGACCACGATTGATATGGTAGTGGGACCACGATTGATATGGTAGTGGGACCAGGATTGATATGGTAGTGGGACCACGATTGATATGGTAGTGGGACCAGGATTGATACGGTAGTGGGACCATTATTGATATGGTAGTGGGACCATTATTGATACGGTAGTGGGACCAGGATTGATATGGTAGTGGGACCATTATTGATACGGTAGTGGGACCACGATTGATATGGTAGTGGTACCATGATTGATATGGTAGTGGGACCACGATTGATATGGTAGTGGTACCATGATTGATACGGTAGTGGGACCACGATTGATATGGTAGTGGTACCATGATTGATACGGTAGTGGGACCACGATTGATATGGTAGTGGTACCATGATTGATATGGTAGTGGGACCACGATTGATATGGTAGTGGTACCATGATTGATACGGTAGTGGGACCACGATTGATATGGTAGTGGTACCATGATTGATACGGTAGTGGGACCACGATTGATATGGTAGTGGTACCATGATTGATATGGTAGTGGGACCACGATTGATATGGTAGTGGTACCATGATTGATACGGTAGTGGGACCACGATTGATATGGTAGTGGGACCATTATTGATATGGTAGTGGGACCACGATTGATATGGTAGTGGGACCACGATTGATATGGTAGTGGGACCATTATTGATATGGTAGTGGGACCACAATTGATATGGTAGTGGGACCACGATTGATATGGTAGTGGGACCATTATTGATATGGTAGTGGGACCACGATTGATATGGTAGTGGTACCATGATTGATATGGTAGTGGGACCAGGATTGATATGGTAGTGGGACCATTATTGATATGGTAGTGGGACCACGATTGATATGGTAGTGGAACCACGATTGATATGGTAGTGGGACCAGGATTGATATGGTAGTGGGACCATTATTGATATGGTAGTGGGACCACGATTGATATGGTAGTGGGACCACGATTGATATGGTAGTGGGACCATTATTGATATGGTAGTGGGACCACGATTGATATGGTAGTGGAACCACGATTGATATGGTAGTGGGACCAGGATTGATATGGTAGTGGGACCATTATTGATACGGTAGTGGGACCACGATTGATATGGTAGTGGTACCATGATTGATATGGTAGTGGGACCACGATTGATATGGTAGTGGTACCATGATTGATGTGGTAGTGGGACCAGGATTGATATGGTAGTGGGACCATTATTGATATGGTAGTGGGACCACGATTGATATGGTAGTGGGACCACGATTGATATGGTAGTGGGACCAGGATTGATATGGTAGTGGGACCACGATTGATATGGTAGTGGGACCAGGATTGATACGGTAGTGGGACCATTATTGATATGGTAGTGGGACCATTATTGATACGGTAGTGGGACCAGGATTGATATGGTAGTGGGACCATTATTGATACGGTAGTGGGACCACGATTGATATGGTAGTGGTACCATGATTGATATGGTAGTGGGACCACGATTGATATGGTAGTGGTACCATGATTGATATGGTAGTGGGACCATTATTGATATGGTAGTGGGACCACGATTGATATGGTAGTGGAACCACGATTGATATGGTAGTGGGACCAGGATTGATATGGTAGTGGGACCATTATTGATACGGTAGTGGGACCACGATTGATATGGTAGTGGTACCATGATTGATATGGTAGTGGGACCACGATTGATATGGTAGTGGTACCATGATTGATGTGGTAGTGGGACCAGGATTGATATGGTAGTGGGACCATTATTGATATGGTAGTGGGACCACGATTGATATGGTAGTGGGACCACGATTGATATGGTAGTGGGACCAGGATTGATATGGTAGTGGGACCACGATTGATATGGTAGTGGGACCAGGATTGATACGGTAGTGGGACCATTATTGATATGGTAGTGGGACCATTATTGATACGGTAGTGGGACCAGGATTGATATGGTAGTGGGACCATTATTGATACGGTAGTGGGACCACGATTGATATGGTAGTGGTACCATGATTGATACGGTAGTGGGACCACGATTGATATGGTAGTGGTACCATGATTGATATGGTAGTGGGACCATTATTGATATGGTAGTGGGACCACTATTGATATGGTAGTGGGACCAGGATTGATATGGTAGTGGGACCAGGATTGATATGGTAGTGGGACCACGATTGATATGGTAGTGGGACCAGGATTGATATGGTAGTGGTACCACGATTGATATGGTAGTGGTACCGTGATTGATATGGTAGTGGGACCACGATTGATATGGTAGTGGGACCATTATTGATATGGTAGTGGGACCACGATTGATATGGTAGTGGGACCAGGATTGATATGGTAGTGGGACCACGATTGATATGGTAGTGGGACCATTATTGATATGGTAGTGGGACCACGATTGATATGGTAGTGGGACCACGATTGATATGGTAGTGGGACCATTATTGATATGGTAGTGGGACCACGATTGATATGGTAGTGGTACCACGATTGATATGGTAGTGGTACCATGATTGATATGGTAGTGGGACCACGATTGATATGGTAGTGGGACCATTATCGATATGGTAGTGGGACCACGATTGATATGGTAGTGGGACCAGGATTGATATGGTAGTGGGACCACGATTGATATGGTAGTGGGACCACGATTGATATGGTAGTGGGACCAGGATTGATATGGTAGTGGGACCATTATTGATATGGTAGTGGGACCACGATTGATATGGTAGTGGGACCACGATTGATATGGTAGTGGGACCATTATTGATATGGTAGTGGGACCACGATTGATATGGTAGTGGTACCACGATTGATATGGTAGTGGTACCATGATTGATATGGTAGTGGGACCACGATTGATATGGTAGTGGGACCATTATTGATATGGTAGTGGGACCACGATTGATATGGTAGTGGGACCAGGATTGATATGGTAGTGGGACCATTATTGATATGGTAGTGGGACCACAATTGATATGGTAGTGGGACCACGATTGATATGGTAGTGGGACCATTATTGATATGGTAGTGGGACCACGATTGATATGGTAGTGGTACCATGATTGATATGGTAGTGGGACCAGGATTGATATGGTAGTGGGACCATTATTGATATGGTAGTGGGACCACGATTGATATGGTAGTGGAACCACGATTGATATGGTAGTGGGACCAGGATTGATATGGTAGTGGGACCATTATTGATATGGTAGTGGGACCACGATTGATATGGTAGTGGGACCACGATTGATATGGTAGTGGGACCATTATTGATATGGTAGTGGGACCACGATTGATATGGTAGTGGAACCACGATTGATATGGTAGTGGGACCAGGATTGATATGGTAGTGGGACCATTATTGATACGGTAGTGGGACCACGATTGATATGGTAGTGGTACCATGATTGATATGGTAGTGGGACCACGATTGATATGGTAGTGGTACCATGATTGATGTGGTAGTGGGACCAGGATTGATATGGTAGTGGGACCATTATTGATATGGTAGTGGGACCACGATTGATATGGTAGTGGGACCACGATTGATATGGTAGTGGGACCAGGATTGATATGGTAGTGGGACCACGATTGATATGGTAGTGGGACCAGGATTGATACGGTAGTGGGACCATTATTGATATGGTAGTGGGACCATTATTGATACGGTAGTGGGACCAGGATTGATATGGTAGTGGGACCATTATTGATACGGTAGTGGGACCACGATTGATATGGTAGTGGTACCATGATTGATATGGTAGTGGGACCACGATTGATATGGTAGTGGGACCAGGATTGATATGGTAGTGGTACCATGATTGATATGGTAGTGGGACCATGATTGATATGGAGTGGGACCATGATTGATATGGTAGTGGGACCACGATTGATATGGTAGTGGGACCAGGATTGATATGGTAGTGGGACCACGATTGATATGGTAGTGGGACCACGATTGATATGGTAGTGGTACCATGATTGATATGGTAGTGGGACCATGATTGATATGGAGTGGGACCATGATTGATATGGTAGTGGGACCACGATTGATATGGTAGTGGGACCACGATTGATATGGTAGTGGGACCACAATTTATATGGTAGTGGGACCACGATTGATATGGTAGTGGGACCATGATTGATATGGTAGTGGGACCAGGATTGATATGGTAGTGGGACCATTATTGATATGGTAGTGGGACCACGATTGATATGGTAGTGGGACCACGATTGATATGGTAGTGGGACCACGATTGATATGGTAGTGGGACCAGGATTGATATGGTAGTGGGACCATTATTGATATGGTAGTGGGACCATGATTGATATGGTAGTGGAACCATGATTGATATGGTAGTGGTACCATTATTGATATGGTAGTGGGACCACGATTGATATGGTAGTGGGACCACAATTTATATGGTAGTGGGACCACGATTGATATGGTAGTGGGACCAGGATTGATATGGTAGTGGGACCATTATTGATATGGTAGTGGGACCACGATTGATATGGTAGTGGGACCACGATTGATATGGTAGTGGGACCATTATTGATATGGTAGTGGGACCACGATTGATATGGTAGTGGGACCAGGATTGATATGGTAGTGGCACCACGATTGATATGGTAGTGGGACCAGGATTGATATGGTAGTGGGACCATTATTGATATGGTAGTGGGACCACGATTGATATGGTAGTGGGACCAGGATTGATCTGGTAGTGGGACCATTATTGATATGGTAGTGGGACCACGATTGATATGGTAGTGGGACCACAATTTATATGGTAGTGGGACCACGATTGATATGGTAGTGGGACCAGGATTGATATGGAGTGGGACCATGATTGATATGGTAGTGGGACCAGGATTGATATGGTAGTGGGACCATTATTGATATGGTAGTGGGACCACTATTGATATGGTAGTGGGACCAGGATTGATATGGTAGTGGGACCACGATTGATATGGTAGTGGGACCAGGATTGATATGGTAGTGGTACCACGATTGATATGGTAGTGGTACCGTGATTGATATGGTAGTGGGACCACGATTGATATGGTAGTGGGACCATTATTGATATGGTAGTGGGACCACGATTGATATGGTAGTGGGACCAGGATTGATATGGTAGTGGGACCACGATTGATATGGTAGTGGGACCAGGATTGATATGGTAGTGGGACCATTATTGATATGGTAGTGGGACCACGATTGATATGGTAGTGGGACCACGATTGATATGGTAGTGGGACCATTATTGATATGGTAGTGGGACCACGATTGATATGGTAGTGGTACCACGATTGATATGGTAGTGGTACCATGATTGATATGGTAGTGGGACCACGATTGATATGGTAGTGGGACCATTATTGATATGGTAGTGGGACCACGATTGATATGGTAGTGGGACCAGGATTGATATGGTAGTGGGACCACGATTGATATGGTAGTGGGACCAGGATTGATATGGTAGTGGGACCATTATTGATATGGTAGTGGGACCACAATTGATATGGTAGTGGGACCACGATTGATATGGTAGTGGGACCATTATTGATATGGTAGTGGGACCACGATTGATATGGTAGTGGTACCATGATTGATATGGTAGTGGGACCAGGATTGATATGGTAGTGGGACCATTATTGATACGGTAGTGGGACCACGATTGATATGGTAGTGGTACCATGATTGATATGGTAGTGGGACCACGATTGATATGGTAGTGGTACCATGATTGATGTGGTAGTGGGACCAGGATTGATATGGTAGTGGGACCATTATTGATATGGTAGTGGGACCACGATTGATATGGTAGTGGGACCACGATTGATATGGTAGTGGGACCAGGATTGATATGGTAGTGGGACCACGATTGATATGGTAGTGGGACCAGGATTGATACGGTAGTGGGACCATTATTGATATGGTAGTGGGACCATTATTGATACGGTAGTGGGACCAGGATTGATATGGTAGTGGGACCATTATTGATACGGTAGTGGGACCACGATTGATATGGTAGTGGTACCATGATTGATATGGTAGTGGGACCACGATTGATATGGTAGTGGTACCATGATTGATACGGTAGTGGGACCACGATTGATATGGTAGTGGTACCATGATTGATACGGTAGTGGGACCACGATTGATATGGTAGTGGTACCATGATTGATATGGTAGTGGGACCACGATTGATATGGTAGTGGGACCATTATTGATATGGTAGTGGGACCACAATTGATATGGTAGTGGGACCACGATTGATATGGTAGTGGGACCATTATTGATATGGTAGTGGGACCACGATTGATATGGTAGTGGTACCATGATTGATATGGTAGTGGGACCAGGATTGATATGGTAGTGGGACCATTATTGATATGGTAGTGGGACCACGATTGATATGGTAGTGGAACCACGATTGATATGGTAGTGGGACCAGGATTGATATGGTAGTGGGACCATTATTGATATGGTAGTGGGACCACGATTGATATGGTAGTGGGACCACGATTGATATGGTAGTGGGACCATTATTGATATGGTAGTGGGACCACGATTGATATGGTAGTGGAACCACGATTGATATGGTAGTGGGACCAGGATTGATATGGTAGTGGGACCATTATTGATACGGTAGTGGGACCACGATTGATATGGTAGTGGTACCATGATTGATATGGTAGTGGGACCACGATTGATATGGTAGTGGTACCATGATTGATGTGGTAGTGGGACCAGGATTGATATGGTAGTGGGACCATTATTGATATGGTAGTGGGACCACGATTGATATGGTAGTGGGACCACGATTGATATGGTAGTGGGACCAGGATTGATATGGTAGTGGGACCACGATTGATATGGTAGTGGGACCAGGATTGATACGGTAGTGGGACCATTATTGATATGGTAGTGGGACCATTATTGATACGGTAGTGGGACCAGGATTGATATGGTAGTGGGACCATTATTGATACGGTAGTGGGACCACGATTGATATGGTAGTGGTACCATGATTGATATGGTAGTGGGACCACGATTGATATGGTAGTGGTACCATGATTGATATGGTAGTGGGACCATTATTGATATGGTAGTGGGACCACGATTGATATGGTAGTGGAACCACGATTGATATGGTAGTGGGACCAGGATTGATATGGTAGTGGGACCATTATTGATACGGTAGTGGGACCACGATTGATATGGTAGTGGTACCATGATTGATATGGTAGTGGGACCACGATTGATATGGTAGTGGTACCATGATTGATGTGGTAGTGGGACCAGGATTGATATGGTAGTGGGACCATTATTGATATGGTAGTGGGACCACGATTGATATGGTAGTGGGACCACGATTGATATGGTAGTGGGACCACGATTGATATGGTAGTGGGACCACGATTGATATGGTAGTGGGACCAGGATTGATACGGTAGTGGGACCATTATTGATATGGTAGTGGGACCATTATTGATACGGTAGTGGGACCAGGATTGATATGGTAGTGGGACCATTATTGATACGGTAGTGGGACCACGATTGATATGGTAGTGGTACCATGATTGATATGGTAGTGGGACCACGATTGATATGGTAGTGGTACCATGATTGATACGGTAGTGGGACCATGATTGATACGGTAGTGGGACCACGATTGATATGGTAGTGGTACCATGATTGATATGGTAGTGGGACCACGATTGATATGGTAGTGGTACCATGATTGATACGGTAGTGGGACCACGATTGATATGGTAGTGGTACCATGATTGATACGGTAGTGGGACCACGATTGATATGGTAGTGGTACCATGATTGATATGGTAGTGGGACCACGATTGATATGGTAGTGGTACCATGATTGATACGGTAGTGGGACCACGATTGATATGGTAGTGGGACCATTATTGATATGGTAGTGGGACCACGATTGATATGGTAGTGGGACCACGATTGATATGGTAGTGGGACCATTATTGATATGGTAGTGGGACCACGATTGATATGGTAGTGGTACCATGATTGATATGGTAGTGGTACCATGATTGATATGGTAGTGGGACCACGATTGATATGGTAGTGGGACCATTATTGATATGGTAGTGGGACCACGATTGATATGGTAGTGGGACCAGGATTGATATGGTAGTGGGACCACGATTGATATGGTAGTGGGACCAGGATTGATATGGTAGTGGGACCATTATTGATATGGTAGTGGGACCACAATTGATATGGTAGTGGGACCACGATTGATATGGTAGTGGGACCATTATTGATATGGTAGTGGGACCACGATTGATATGGTAGTGGTACCATGATTGATATGGTAGTGGGACCAGGATTGATATGGTAGTGGGACCATTATTGATATGGTAGTGGGACCACGATTGATATGGTAGTGGAACCACGATTGATATGGTAGTGGGACCAGGATTGATATGGTAGTGGGACCATTATTGATATGGTAGTGGGACCACGATTGATATGGTAGTGGGACCACGATTGATATGACCATTATTGATATGGTAGTGGGACCACGATTGATATGGTAGTGGTACCATGATTGATATGGTAGTGGGACCACGATTGATATGGTAGTGGGACCATTATTGATATGGTAGTGGGACCACGATTGATATGGTAGTGGAACCACGATTGATATGGTAGTGGGACCATTATTGATATGGTAGTGGGACCAGGATTGATATGGTAGTGGGACCATTATTGATACGGTAGTGGGACCACGATTGATATGGTAGTGGTACCATGATTGATATGGTAGTGGGACCATGATTGATATGGTAGTGGTACCATGATTGATGTGGTAGTGGGACCACGATTGATATGGAGTGGTACCATGATTGATATGGTAGTGGGACCGCGATTTATATGGTAGGGGGACCATGATTGATATGGTAGTGGGACCACGATTGATATGGAGTGGTACCATGATTGATATGGTAGTGGGACCACGATTTATATGGTAGGGGGACCATTATTGATATGGTAGTGGGACCATTATTGATACGGTAGTGGGACCACGATTGATATGGTAGTGGGACCAGGATTGATATGGTAGTGGGACCATGATTGATATGGTAGTGGGACCATGATTTATCTGGAAGTGGGACCATTATTGATATGGTAGTGGGACCACGATTGATATGGTAGTGGGACCAGGATTGATATGGTAGTGGGACCATGATTGATATGGTAGTGGGACCATGATTGATATGAAAGTTGGACCATGATTGATATGGTAGTGGGACCACGATTGATATGGTAGTGGTACCATGATTGATATGGTAGTGGGACCACGATTGATATGGTAGTGGTACCATGATTGATATGGTAGTGGGACCATGATTGATATGGAGTGGGACCATGATTGATATGGTAGTGGTACCATGATTGATATGGTAGTGGTACCACGATTGATATGGTAGTGGTACCATGATTGATATGGTAGTGGGACCACGATTGATATGGTAGTGGGACCACGATTGATATGGTAGTGGGACCATTATTGATATGGTAGTGGGACCACGATTGATATGGTAGTGGTACCATGATTGATATGGTAGTGGTACCATGATTGATATGGTAGTGGGACCACGATTGATATGGTAGTGGGACCATTATTGATATGGTAGTGGGACCACGATTGATATGGTAGTGGGACCAGGATTGATATGGTAGTGGGACCACGATTGATATGGTAGTGGGACCAGGATTGATATGGTAGTGGGACCATTATTGATATGGTAGTGGGACCACAATTGATATGGTAGTGGGACCACGATTGATATGGTAGTGGGACCATTATTGATATGGTAGTGGGACCACGATTGATATGGTAGTGGTACCATGATTGATATGGTAGTGGGACCAGGATTGATATGGTAGTGGGACCATTATTGATATGGTAGTGGGACCACGATTGATATGGTAGTGGAACCACGATTGATATGGTAGTGGGACCAGGATTGATATGGTAGTGGGACCATTATTGATATGGTAGTGGGACCACGATTGATATGGTAGTGGGACCACGATTGATATGGTAGTGGGACCATTATTGATATGGTAGTGGGACCACGATTGATATGGTAGTGGAACCACGATTGATATGGTAGTGGGACCAGGATTGATATGGTAGTGGGACCATTATTGATACGGTAGTGGGACCACGATTGATATGGTAGTGGTACCATGATTGATATGGTAGTGGGACCACGATTGATATGGTAGTGGTACCATGATTGATGTGGTAGTGGGACCAGGATTGATATGGTAGTGGGACCATTATTGATATGGTAGTGGGACCACGATTGATATGGTAGTGGGACCACGATTGATATGGTAGTGGGACCAGGATTGATATGGTAGTGGGACCACGATTGATATGGTAGTGGGACCAGGATTGATACGGTAGTGGGACCATTATTGATATGGTAGTGGGACCATTATTGATACGGTAGTGGGACCAGGATTGATATGGTAGTGGGACCATTATTGATATGGTAGTGGGACCACGATTGATATGGTAGTGGTACCATGATTGATATGGTAGTGGGACCACGATTGATATGGTAGTGGGACCATTATTGATATGGTAGTGGGACCACGATTGATATGGTAGTGGAACCACGATTGATATGGTAGTGGGACCATTATTGATATGGTAGTGGGACCAGGATTGATATGGTAGTGGGACCATTATTGATACGGTAGTGGGACCACGATTGATATGGTAGTGGTACCATGATTGATATGGTAGTGGGACCATGATTGATATGGTAGTGGTACCATGATTGATGTGGTAGTGGGACCACGATTGATATGGAGTGGTACCATGATTGATATGGTAGTGGGACCGCGATTTATATGGTAGGGGGACCATGATTGATATGGTAGTGGGACCACGATTGATATGGAGTGGTACCATGATTGATATGGTAGTGGGACCACGATTTATATGGTAGGGGGACCATTATTGATATGGTAGTGGGACCATTATTGATACGGTAGTGGGACCACGATTGATATGGTAGTGGGACCAGGATTGATATGGTAGTGGGACCATGATTGATATGGTAGTGGGACCATGATTTATCTGGAAGTGGGACCATTATTGATATGGTAGTGGGACCACGATTGATATGGTAGTGGGACCAGGATTGATATGGTAGTGGGACCATGATTGATATGAAAGTTGGACCATGATTGATATGGTAGTGGGACCACGATTGATATGGTAGTGGTACCATGATTGATATGGTAGTGGGACCATGATTGATATGGAGTGGGACCATGATTGATATGGTAGTGGTACCATGATTGATATGGTAGTGGTACCACGATTGATATGGTAGTGGTACCATGATTGATATGGTAGTGGGACCACGATTGATATGGTAGTGGGACCATGATTGATATGGTAGTGGGACCATGATTGATATGGAGTGGGACCATGATTGATATGGTAGTGGTACCATGATTGATATGGTAGTGGGACCACGATTGATATGGTAGTGGGACCAGGATTGATATGGTAGTGGGACCACGATTGATATGGTAGTGGGACCATTATTGATATGGTAGTGGGACCACGATTGATATGGTAGTGGTACCATGATTGATATGGTAGTGGGACCACGATTGATATGGTAGTGGGACCACGATTGATATGGTAGTGGGACCATTATTGATATGGTAGTGGGACCACGATTGATATGGTAGTGGGACCACGATTGATATGGTAGTGGTACCATTATTGATATGGTAGTGGGACCACAATTTATATGGTAGTGGGACCACGATTGATATGGTAGTGGGACCAGGATTGATATGGTAGTGGTACCATGATTGATATGGTAGTGGGACCACGATTGATATGGTAGTGGGACCAGGATTGATATGGTAGTGGTACCATGATTGATATGGTAGTGGGACCACGATTGATATGGTAGTGGGACCATGATTGATATGGTAGTGGGACCACGATTGATATGGTAGTGGTACCATTATTGATATGGTAGTGGGACCACAATTTATATGGTAGTGGGACCACGATTGATATGGTAGTGGGACCAGGATTGATATGGTAGTGGTACCATGATTGATATGGTAGTCGGACCATGATTGATATGGTAGTGGGACCAGGATTGATATGGTAGTGGGACCACGATTGATATGGTAGTGGGACCAGGATTGATATGGTAGTGGGACCACGATTGATATGGTAGTGGGACCACGATTGATATGGTAGTGGTACCATGATTGATATGGTAGTGGGACCATGATTGATATGGAATGGGACCATGATTGATATGGTAGTGGTACCATGATTGATATGGTAGTGGGACCACGATTGATATGGTAGTGGGACCACAATTTATATGGTAGTGGGACCACGATTGATATGGTAGTGGGACCAGGATTGATATGGTAGTGGTACCATGATTGATATGGTAGTGGGACCATGATTGATATGGAGTGGGACCATGATTGATATGGTAGTGGGACCACGATTGATATGGTAGTGGGACCAGGATTGATATGGTAGTGGGACCACGATTGATATGGTAGTGGGACCACGATTGATATGGTAGTGGTACCATGATTGATATGGTAGTGGGACCATGATTGATATGGAGTGGGACCACGATTGATATGGTAGTGGGACCACGATTGATATGGTAGTGGGACCACGATTGATATGGTAGTGGGACCACAATTTATATGGTTGTGGGACCATGATTGATATGGTAGTGGGACCATGATTGATATGGTAGTGGGACCAGGATTGATATGGTAGTGGGACCATTATTGATATGGTAGTGGGACCACGATTGATATGGTAGTGGGACCAGGATTGATATGGTAGTGGGACCACGATTGATATGGTAGTGGGACCAGGATTGATATGGTAGTGGGACCATTATTGATATGGTAGTGGGACCATGATTGATATGGTAGTGGGACCATGATTGATATGGTAGTGGTACCATTATTGATATGGTAGTGGGACCACGATTGATATGGTAGTGGGACCACAATTTATATGGTAGTGGGACCACGATTGATATGGTAGTGGGACCAGGATTGATATGGTAGTGGGACCATTATTGATATGGTAGTGGGACCACGATTGATATGGTAGTGGGACCACGATTGATATGGTAGTGGGACCATTATTGATATGGTAGTGGGACCACGATTGATATGGTAGTGGGACCAGGATTGATATGGTAGTGGCACCACGATTGATATGGTAGTGGGACCAGGATTGATATGGTAGTGGGACCATTATTGATATGGTAGTGGGACCACGATTGATATGGTAGTGGGACCAGGATTGATCAGGTAGTGGGACCATTATTGATATGGTAGTGGGACCACGATTGATATGGTAGTGGGACCACAATTTATATGGTAGTGGGACCACGATTGATATGGTAGTGGGACCAGGATTGATATGGTAGTGGGACCATTATTGATATGGTAGTGGGACCACGATTGATATGGTAGTGGGACCACGATTGATATGGTAGTGGGACCATTATTGATATGGTAGTGGGACCACGATTGATATGGTAGTGGGACCAGGATTGATATGGTAGTGGCACCACGATTGATATGGTTGTGGGACCAGGATTGATATGGTAGTGGGACCATTATTGATATGGTAGTGGGACCAGGATTGATATGGTAGTGGGACCATTATTGATATGGTAGTGGGACCACGATTGATATGGTAGTGGGACCACGATTGATATGGTAGTGGGACCATTATTGATATGGTAGTGGGACCACGATTGATATGGTAGTGGGACCAGGATTGATATGGTAGTGGGACCATGATTGATATGGAGTGGGACCATGATTGATATGGTAGTGGGACCACGATTGATATGGTAGTGGGACCATGATTGATATGGTAGTGGGACCATGATTGATATGGAGTGGGACCATGATTGATATGGTAGTGGGACCACGATTGATATGGTAGTGGGACCACGATTGATATGGTAGTGGGACCACGATTGATATGGTAGTGGGACCATGATTGATATGGTAGTGGGACCAGGATTGATATGGTAGTGGGACCATTATTGATATGGTAGTGGGACCACGAATTATATGGTAGTGGTACCATGATTGATATGGTAGTGGGACCATGATTGATATGGAGTGGGACCATGATTGATATGGAGTGGGACCACAATTTATATGGTAGTGGGACCACGATAGATATGGTAGTGGGACCAGGATTGATATGGTAGTGGGACCATGATTGATCTGGAAGTGGGACCATGATTGATATGGTAGTGGGACCAGGATTGATATGGTAGTGGGACCAGGATTGATCTGGAAGTGGGACCATGATTGATATGGGTACCTTGATTGTTGGGGTACGTTGAGGAAAATTGACCTGTGTCCTTGAAAAATAGCTGAAGGTCAAATGAGGTCAATGTGATGGACTTATCCTATGATACATTGTATCTTCAGACATATAACTTTATGCGTAATAATGATAATAGTGCCAAAAACAACAGCATTCACCTATGTCAGCCATGTTAATACAGTGTTGTGACAACAGTGGCCTATATGGAAACGATGTTGGGCCTGATGACTGTCACACACTCATCATCATAGGAATCAAACACAGTACTCACTGACATGAAAGTTACAACTGAGACTGAACTATGCAGGTCCTTCTGTTGTTGTGTTGTTTTTTTCTTTTGCTTAATCAAATGAGGATCCAATGAGCATGATTGATCAAGTGAGGTCTTTTCTGAGAAATGTTCTACTTGTATGTGATTTTTACATGTCAATCACCAGATAGCATTCCTTATTGATTCAACATCGATTTGGAATGCTATCTGGGTTATAGTGTGCCACATTATTGCTTTCATGTTTGTGTACAGTTGTGTCTAGATATATACATAGCATGATAGATTCAAAATCCCATGCAATGCAGAGTGTATAATCATTTATTTGTGTGCGAAAATGTGGTCTGGCAGGAATTATGTGTTTGTGTATGCTTTATTTTGTACTGAATGTTATTATAGTCAAATTTCAATTCTTCAAGATGTTTTAATTGCCTTGATATTTCTGTGAGGGTTCAGTTGTTCCACTGTTGGTGTTTAATACCAACACAATTCATTTGTGGTTTCTTGCAATAATGCTACATAGTTGGAAGTTTTCTATGTTTATAATCATTATGCGTGTTTAAGAGCAAAACTTTTAAAGTACAAATTTTGTTGTTGTTTACATAAAAATGTAATGTTTCTGCATTTTTCCCTTGTAAAGACCTATTTCTTTATCTTGTAATTTCTTGTTCTAAAAATCTATTTATGTATCTTCAAGTTATTTTAATATTATTATTATTCATTTTAAATAAAAGGTTTCTTTCTCTTAGCCTCAAATCTATAAACTTAATTGTATTAAATTGATTTATTTCTAAATTCAAATTCTTTTCTTGGCATATACACCGCTTTCCCTGGGTCAGACAGCCTGATGTACAATGGCTTGTGTCTTATGACTTCTTTATCATTTGTAACATGTATGGCTGATTAAATCATTATTATTATGATTATTATATATAAATTGTTGAGTTCAGTTGTATATTTTAGCAGACCATGAGCTTTTGTTCATTTGTCTATTTGATATGAATTATACTTCTTAATTTTGGTAGAATTCTGCTTTATCCTCACCAATATGAGAACAATCTTACCCAGCATCGGTTCTTCCAGAGAACCATTGGAAAGATTTTACAGTTGTGATGGCCCGTCCATAGCTTTTTGGTTCTTAAACCAGAGGTTTCCTAGAAGTTGCTCTAGTGCTCACTCCGCAGATAGTCTTTCCACTGAGCAGCCCTGAATTCAGCAAGACATAAGTCTTTCTTCCCCTCTTATTACTCATTTTGCTTTTCAGACATAGTAGGTCATAACTAACTCATTCCATTAATATTATTTTCTCAGGGAAATAACAGAAATCATCGATAAGATGTCTAATATACATTAAATGCAGTAAAAATATTGCTGCTAGGATGCACTTTGCTTCAGCCAATCACAACCAAGAGCATGGACTTTTTCAGCCAATAGAATTGCAGTATTCTGTCAAAGCCACCTGGTGGAATTATAGAGAACCTTCCATGAAAATCCACTATTCTCTGAAGGAACTCAACTTTGCAAAATGGCAATTTGTTATGATCAGTACACTTAATCTTCTCAATACATTGTGCCCTCAGCTTTGATCAGGCCAGGTTTACAGATTTCATAGCTGAACGAGGTATTTCAGACTCTCCTATAACTAAAATACCTCTTAAGAAAAGTGTTACACAACACAAACATGCATCACCAGCTGGAGCCCATATGGTGAATCACCATCATCAACTGCATGTGACAAATATAAGTTTTGGACACTGAACCTAGATGGTTGCAAAGAGGAATCAGAGAGGCCTTATGCATCAGGCAGCAAGCTCCATCGCGATCAGGGCTGACATAGGTGGTATTTGACTGGGCTTTTTCTAGAGCACTTACGTTTCGTAAAGCACAAAGTGTATTCGACTGGAGGTTACAAAAAAAATTGTACATTTTCGTGAAGCACAAATGTTGAAGAAGAAAAAAGTGCGTTAACGTCTGTAAAACAGAGTCACCTGATCATATGTGGGCAAAACTGTAATGGAGAGCGTCGCCGATTCTCGTCTTCAGAGTCATTTTACAAAAAAATTAGATCGGAGTTGTTTCAATTCATACCATAAGATACATATACATTTTTGTACATAAGGAATTTGAAAACCTGTTTAATAGAATGACGTTCATTTATGCCTCTTTTTTGTCATTGTCTTTTGCAATGTAAACAAACCGGCAATTTTTGATGGCATGAAAATTAAATGCCAGGAGTTTATCTATTTTATAGAGAAACTGAACCCGGCAAAACTCCGGATGGAGCAGATAAGATTGAAAGCAAATGTATATGTGTAAGGCCAGTTGTTTCTTTTCATGATTG
This sequence comes from Alitta virens, assembly GCA_932294295.1. Lineage (NCBI taxonomy): Eukaryota > Metazoa > Annelida > Polychaeta > Phyllodocida > Nereididae > Alitta > Alitta virens. Next base: position 7,750,441 of record OW028576.1, read on the forward strand.
AGTCTTGTTTGTTTTTTGTCAGTGTGTCAAGGGGCAAATTCCCGGAATAGTTATTTGACTGGGAAATCTACGTAGAGCACATAACTGCCACTGCGAAAGTGGGCGTGGCCTAAATTTACTTCTCGGAAAACTCCCGTTCGAATATCACCATAGACTACCCCCCCCCCTCCCCCATTTACAACTCTCTCCATCAGTCATGTGATTATAACACCTCTTCACATGACTGACCACACCATCCAAGCATGTCATTTGCTGAATAAGCCTAGTAAATGTCAGGCGAAAGCTTCAACCACATAATTTTAGTTGTGAGTACCAGTTTTATCTTTAACCTTTCAAATATGGATTATCCACAACAGTACTTACATCACCATCATATATCATGACATCATTACTTGGCCATTGCACTTGCACTCTGTGACCTCACCATGGCCATTTTCTACTGACAACGTCACAATACTTATATATCTGAGTACAAATTGAGGTCAAAGAGGCAGAAATGCCAACATGGCTGCTCTGTGAAAAGGGTGTATCCCAGATAGCATTCCAAATTGAAACGACATCGGCACAACGTCGGTGAAATTGATACTTTTCAATGTTTCCCAAGCAAGAAGAATTACATGATCATAATACGAGCAATTATTAAGCCTTAGTGATCATTTTTCTTAAATATCAAGCTTCAAAATGTTCAATAATTTACTGTAGTAGGTTAATGCTGTTTGGAGGCCCAAGGAGACCCATGGGAGGTTGTCATAATTGACCCCCTGAAAACATTAAATAGGTGTCTTATATATTAAAACGCTTGGTTTATCTTTTAGCACAGTTACTGAAGGATAAATTTTTAAAGATGATTTTTACAGAAGGCCTCAAGCCATTTTGGGGTAAAAATGTGTAAAATTATATTTTGACCTTAAAAAAATCCTAGACCTATAGATCTATGCTAGTGGATATGTTTTGGTAGAAAATGTATTAAATTAATAAAACACCTAATTTCACACATTTTGCTACCAAAACATATCCACTAGCATAGATCTATAAGTCTAGGGTTTTTATGTTAAGTAAAAATTTCTAATTTTACTCATTTTACCCCAAAATAGCTTAAGGCCTTCTTTAAAAAATCATCTTTTTTAAATTTTTTATATTCTTCAGTGACTGTGCTCAAAGATAAACCAAGCGTTATAATATATAAGACACATATTTAATGTTTTCAGGAGGTCAATTATGACAACCTCCCATGGATTTCCTGGGGCTTTCAAACAGCATTAACCAACTTGGACTATAGGTCCATTTATTGCACTTGATTTGTCTTTAACTTGTGCTAAGTTATCATTGAATAGTCACTTCTGATCAATTTGATATGCTTTTAATTATGAGTGGAGGCTACAAACACTTGGGACAACAAAACAGAATCTTGGAACATTATAGTAGAATTTTTATTCCCTATGAAAACATAACATTACATACTAGAGTTACAGACATTATTGTTCCAAAGGCATGCAAATTGCAATTGTTCTGTTCTTCTATTTATTAATTATATATTACAATGTTCATTATTTATACATACACCTCGATGATTTGATCAAATCTTCCTTTGAACAAAACAACTGTTCATACATCAATGACACTGGCGGATCCTGCCCTGACTCTACAGCGGGGGGGGGGGGGGGAGCAAGTCTTTACAGGTCAGCTAAAACATGACTGAAGGTTGTCCCAGGCGTTTCAAAGGCCATGTGTAGAAATTATGGCTGCTATTGAGGAGGCGGGAGGGGGGGGGGGGGCATGATCTCTATGCCCCCCCCCCCCCCCACTGGATCCGCCATTGATCAATATGATAGTTACAAAAGATATCTTTACACTTTGAAAAAGTGAATACAACAATTTTCAAAACACTTTTTTGCTAAAATAACCTCAAAATTGTAACAAATATGACAATCATATACACGTCGTAAGTATTCCTTGGGGCACTTTTCAGTCCAGCATTAACAGAGGCAGTTTGACGCCGACAAGTTACAACTGAAATTGAAGGTTTAAACTTGCATCAGAATTTAGACATGAGCACTTCAAAAGGGTACATATCAAGATTAACTGTATTCCAATGAAATATGGGCAATTATTCACTGACATTTGCAAAAGGCTGTGACAGACCACCTTCCATCCGCTTCACATTTCATGATGTTATTACCCCTCAAACGATAACCCCAGTTGCAAGTTACTTCAACCTTATCTCCATAATGATATGGTGTCCTTTGAACTTTTCTTAGTCGAGCATTAGCAGGGAGAGTTGGCGATCCACAAGTTACAACTGAAATTGAAGTTTTAGAATTTGCAGTGCAATTTACATATGACATGTATACATTTTAGGTCAAAGATGAACTGAAAATTGTTATCAATGAATTTAGGGCCATCATTCACTTGCTTTCGCAAAATGGCTCAGTGACAAACCACCGCCCATCCGCTTCACATTTTATGGTGTTATTCCCATTCAAGCGATATCCCAGGTTGCAGATAATTTCAACCTCATCTCCATAGTAATATGGTATCTTTGGAGCACTTTCCAGCTGAGCATTATCAGGGGCAGCTGACAATTTAAAACTTACATTGTAGCACTTTCTACTATCTTACAACAAACTTGGCAGTCATGCAGTACTCTTTTTTATTTTCTTGACAGAGTTACTAAAATGAGCACTTACGTTTACAGCAAGGCTCATATCCTGACCATACTCCTGTTCGTAGGCAAGTCCTCATTGTATCGAAATTATGATAGTAGCCTCTGTTGCAGGTGTAATAGACTGTACTTCCATAGGTATGGCTTTGGATGTGCACTTTGCCATTGTTGGGATCTTGAAGATTTCCACATAAAACAACTACCAATCAAAAAAAAAAAAAAATTACTGGATTTATTAATATAATTTGTGAAAGTATCATGATATTGCTGTTATCATAATTACATAAGTTACCTCGAAATAAGTTGCTTTAGGTTACCTGTTGATGAAATACCTGTATATGGACCATTCACTTACTTTCACAAAATGGCTCTGTCACTGACCACCGACCATCTGCTTCACATTTTATTGTATTATTCCCATTCAAGCGATATCCCACTTTGCAAGTAATTTCAACCTCATCTCCATAGTAATATGGTATCTTTGGAGCACTTTCCAGGTGAGCATTATCAGGGGAAGTAGGCAATCCACACGCTACAACTAAAAATTTAAATTTTTTATTTGCAATGCAATTCATAAATGACAACGTCATCAATGTACTAAGTTTAACTACAGATTAGATTTTCTATCAATGAAATGTTCATTCACTCGCCTTCACAAAATGGCTCTGTCACTGACCATCGCCCATTTGCTTCACATTTTACGGTGTTATTCCCATTTAAGTGATATCCCAGGTTGCATGTAACTTCCACCTCATCTCCATAGTAATATGTTCTCTTTGGGTCACTTTCCAGCTGAGCATTATCAGGGGCAGTAGGAGATCCACAAGTTACAACTAAAAATTGACAATTTTAACTTGCAATGCAATTGATTAATGACAACGTCATCAATGTACTCAGTTTTACTACAGATTTGATTGTCTATTAAAGAAATGTGCCTTGTCATTCACTCGCCTTCACAAAATGGCTCTGTCACTGACCACCGCCTGTCTCCTTCACATTTCATTGTGTTATTCCCATTCAAGCGATATCCCAGGTTGCAGATAATTTCAACCTCATCTCCATAGTAATATGTTTTCTTTGGGTCACTTTCCAGCTGAGCATTATCAGGGGCAGTTGGAGATCCACAAGTTACAACTAAAAATTGACAATTTTAATTTGCAATGCAATTCATTAATGACAACGTCATCAATGTACTAAAGTGTACTACAGATAAAATTTTCAATCAATAAAATATGCTTTGTTATTCCCTTGCCTTCACAAAATGGCTCTGTCTCAGACCATCGCCCGTCTCCTTCACATGTTATTGTGTTATTCCCATTCAAGTTTTACTACAGATTAGATTTTCTATCAATAAAATGTGCCTTGTCATTCACTCGCCTTCACAAAATGGCTCAGTCAAAGACCACCGCCCATCTCCTTCACATGTTATTGTGTTATTCCCATTCTGATATCCCAGATTGCAGATAATTTCAACCTCATCTCTATAGTAATATGTTCTCTTTGGGTCACTTTCCAGCTGAGCATTATCAGGGGCAGTTGGAGATCCACAAGTTACAACTAAAAATTGACAATTTTAATTTGCAATGCAATTCATTAATGACAACGTCATTAATGTACTAAGTTTTGTTACAGATAAAATTTTCAATCAATAAAATATGCTTTGTTATTTCCTTGCCTTCACAAAATGGCTCTGTCGCAAACCATCGCCCGTCTCCTTCACATGTTATTGTGTTATTCCCATTCAAGCGATATCCCAGGTTGCAGATAATTTCAATCTCATCTCCATAGTAATATGTTTTCTTTGTGTCACTTTCCAGCTGAGCATTATCAGGGGCAGTTGGAGATCCACAAGTTACAACTAAAAATTGACAATTTTAATTTGCAATCCTATCATAAATGACAACGTCATTAATGTTCTAAGTTTTATTACAGATAAAATTTTCAATCAATAAAATATGCTTTGTTATTCCCTTGCCTTCACAAAATGGCTCTGTCTCAGACCATCGCCCGTCTCCTTCACATGTTATTGTGTTATTCCCATTCAAGCGATATCCCAGGTTGCAGATAATTTCAACCTCATCTCCATAGTAATATGTTTTCTTTGGGTCACTTTCCAGCTGAGCATTATCAGGGGCAGCAGGAGATCCACAAGTTACAACTAAAAATTGACAATTTTAATTTGCAATCCTTTCATAAATGAAAATGTCATTATTGTACTAAGTTTTACTACAGATTAGATTTTCTATCAATAAAATGTGCCTTGTCATTCACTCGCCTTCACAAAATGGCTCAGTCAAAGACCACCGCCCATCTCCTTCACATGTTATTGTGTTATTCCCATTCTGATATCCCAGATTGCAGATAATTTCAACCTCATCTCTATAGTAATATGTTCTCTTTGGGTCACTTTCCAGCTGAGCATTATCAGGGGCAGTTGGAGATCCACAAATTACAACTAAAAATTGACAATTTTAATTTGCAATGCAATTCATTAATGACAACGTCATTAATGTACTAAGTTTTGTTACAGATAAAATTTTCAATCAATAAAATATGCTTTGTTATTTCCTTGCCTTCACAAAATGGCTCTGTCGCAAACCATCGCCCGTCTCCTTCACATGTTATTGTGTTATTCCCATTCAAGCGATATCCCAGGTTGCAGATAATTTCAATCTCATCTCCATAGTAATATGTTTTCTTTGTGTCACTTTCCAGCTGAGCATTATCAGGGGCAGTTGGAGATCCACAAGTTACAACTAAAAATTGACAATTTTAATTTGCAATCCTATCATAAATGACAACGTCATTAACGTACTAAGTTTTATTACAGATAAAATTTTCAATCAATAAAATATGCTTTGTTATTCCCTTGCCTTCACAAAATGGCTCTGTCACTGACCACCGCCCGTCTCCTTCACATGTTATTGTGTTATTCCCATTCAAGCGATATCCCAGGTTGCAGATAATATTAACCTCATCTCCATAGTAAAATGTTTTCTTTGTGTCACTTTCCAGCTGAGCATTATCAGGGGCAGTTGGAGATCCACAAGTTACAACTAAAAATTGACAATTTTAACTTGCAATGCAATTCATTAATGACAACGTCATCAATGTACTAAAGTGTACTACAGATTGGATTTTCTATCAATAAAGTGTGCTTTGTCATTTACTCGCCTTCACAAAATGGCTCTGTCACTGACCACCGCCCATCTCCTTCACATGTTATTGTGTTATTCCCAATCAAGCGATATCCCAGGTTGCAGATAATTTCAACCTCATCTCTATAGTAATATGTTTTCTTTGGGTCACTTTCCAGCTGAGCATTATCAGGGGCAGTAGGAGATCCACAAGTTACAACTAAAAATTGACAATTTTAATTTGCAATCCTTTCATAAATGAAAATGTCATTATTGTACTAAGTTTTACTACAGATTAGATTTTCTATCAATAAAATGTGCCTTGTCATTCACTCGCCTTCACAAAATGGCTCTGTCACCGACCACCGCCCATCTCCTTCACATGTTATTGTGTTATTCCCATTCAAGCGATATCCCAGGTTGCAGATAATTTCAACCTCATCTCCATAGTAATATGTTTTCTTTGGGTCACTTTCCAGCTGAGCATTATCAGGGGCAGTTGGAGATCCACAAGTTACAACTAAAAATTGACAATTTTAATTTGCAATGCAATTCATTAATGACAACGTCATCAATGTACTAAAGTGTACTACAGATTGGATTTTCTATCAATGAAGTGTGCTTTGTCATTCACTCGCCTTCACAAAATGGCTCTGTCACTGACCACCGCCCGTCTCCTTCACATTTCATTGTGTTATTCCTATTCAAGCGATATCCCAGGTTGCAGATAATTTCAACCTCATCTCCATAGTAATATGTTTTCTTTGGGTCACTTTCCAGCTGAGCATTATCAGGGGCAGTTGGAGATCCACAAGTTACAACTAAAAATTGACAATTTTAATTTGCAATCCTATCATAAATGACAACGTCATTAATGTTCTAAGTTTTATTACAGATAAAATTTTCAATCAATAAAATATGCTTTGTTATTCCCTTGCCTTCACAAAATGGCTCTGTCTCAGACCATCGCCCGTCTCCTTCACATGTTATTGTGTTATTCCCATTCAAGCGATATCCCAGGTTGCAGATAATTTCAACCTCATCTCCATAGTAATATGTTTTCTTTGGGTCACTTTCCAGCTGAGCATTATCAGGGGCAGTAGGAGATCCACAAGTTACAACTAAAAATTGACAATTTTAATTTGCAATCCTTTCATAAATGAAAATGTCATTATTGTACTAAGTTTTACTACAGATTAGATTTTCTATCAATAAAATGTGCCTTGTCATTCACTCGCCTTCACAAAATGGCTCAGTCAAAGACCACCGCCCATCTCCTTCACATGTTATTGTGTTATTCCCATTCTGATATCCCAGATTGCAGATAATTTCAACCTCATCTCTATAGTAATATGTTCTCTTTGGGTCACTTTCCAGCTGAGCATTATCAGGGGCAGTTGGAGATCCACAAGTTACAACTAAAAATTGACAATTTTAATTTGCAATGCAATTCATTAATGACAACGTCATTAATGTACTAAGTTTTGTTACAGATAAAATTTTCAATCAATAAAATATGCTTTGTTATTTCCTTGCCTTCACAAAATGGCTCTGTCGCAAACCATCGCCCGTCTCCTTCACATGTTATTGTGTTGTTCCCATTCAAGCGATATCCCAGGTTGCAGATAATTTCAATCTCATCTCCATAGTAATATGTTTTCTTTGGGTCACTTTCCAGCTGAGCATTATCAGGGGCAGTTGGAGATCCACAAGTTACAACTAAAAAATTGACAATTTTAATTTGCAATCCTATCATAAATGACAACGTCATTAACGTACTAAGTTTTATTACAGATAAAATTTTCAATCAATAAAATATGCTTTGTTATTCCCTTGCCTTCACAAAATGGCTCTGTCACTGACCACCGCTCGTCTCCTTCACATGTTATTGTGTTATTCCCATTCAAGCGATATCCCAGGTTGCAGATAATATTAACCTCATCTCCATAGTAAAATGTTTTCCTTGTGTCACTTTCCAGCTGAGCATTATCAGGGGCAGTTGGAGATCCACAAGTTACAACTAAAAATTGACAATTTTAACTTGCAATGCAATTCATTAATGACAACGTCATCAATGTACTAAAGTGTACTACAGATTGGATTTTCTATCAATAAAGTGTGCTTTGTCATTTACTCGCCTTCACAAAATGGCTCTGTCACTGACCACCGCCCGTACCCTTCACATTTCATTGTGTTATTCCCAGGTAAGCGATACCCCAGGTTGCAGATAATTTCAACCTCATCTCCATTGTAATATGTTTTCTTTGGGTCACTTTCCAGCTGAGCATTATCAGGGGCAGTTGGAGTTCCACAAGTTACAACTAAAAATTGACAATTTTAATTTCCAATCCTATCATAAATGAAAACGTCATTAATGTACTAAGTTTTGTTACAGATAAAATTTTCAATCAATAAAATATGCTTTGTTATTTCCTTGCCTTCACAAAATGGCTCTGTCGCAAACCATCGCCCGTCTCCTTCACATGTTATTGTGTTATTCCCATTCAAGCGATATCCCAGGTTGCAGATAATTTCAATCTCATCTCCATAGTAATATGTTTTCTTTGGGTCACTTTCCAGCTGAGCATTATCAGGGGCAGTTGGAGATCCACAAGTTACAACTAAAAAATTGACAATTTTAATTTGCAATCCTATCATAAATGACAACGTCATTAACGTACTAAGTTTTATTACAGATAAAATTTTCAATCAATAAAATATGCTTTGTTATTCCCTTGCCTTCACAAAATGGCTCTGTCACTGACCACCGCTCGTCTCCTTCACATGTTATTGTGTTATTCCCATTCAAGCGATATCCCAGGTTGCAGATAATATTAACCTCATCTCCATAGTAAAATGTTTTCCTTGTGTCACTTTCCAGCTGAGCATTATCAGGGGCAGTTGGAGATCCACAAGTTACAACTAAAAATTGACAATTTTAACTTGCAATGCAATTCATTAATGACAACGTCATCAATGTACTAAAGTGTACTACAGATTGGATTTTCTATCAATAAAGTGTGCTTTGTCATTTACTCGCCTTCACAAAATGGCTCTGTCACTGACCACCGCCCATCTCCTTCACATGTTATTGTGTTATTACCAATCAAGCGATATCCCAGGTTGCAGATAATTTCAACCTCATCTCTATAGTAATATGTTTTCTTTGGGTCACTTTCCAGCTGAGCATTATCAGGGGCAGTAGGAGATCCACAAGTTACAACTAAAAATTGACAATTTTAATTTGCAATCCTTTCATAAATGAAAATGTCATTATTGTACTAAGTTTTACTATAGATTAGATTTTCTATCAATAAAATGTGCCTTGTCATTCACTCGCCTTCACAAAATGGCTCTGTCACTGACCACCGCCCGTCTCCTTGACATGTTATTGTGTTATTCCCATTCAAGTGATATCCCAGGTTGCAGATAATTTCAATCTCATCTCCATAGTTATATGTTTTCTTTGGGTTACTTTCTAGCTGAGCATTATCAGGGGCAGTTGGAGATCCACAAGTTACAACTAAAAATTGACAATTTTAATTTGCAATCCTATCATAAATGACAACGTCATTAACGTACTAAGTTTTATTACAGATAAAATTTTCAATCAATAAAATATGCTTTGTTATTCCCTTGCCTTCACAAAATGGCTCTGTCACTGTCCACCGCCTGTCTCCTTCACAATTCATTGTGTTATTCCCAGATAAGCGATATCCCAGGTTGCAGATAATTTCAACCTCATCTCCATAGATATATGATTTCTTTGGGTCACTTTCCAGCTGAGCATTTTCAGGGGCAGTTGGAGATCCACAAGTTACAGCTAAAATTGACAGCGTACACAATTTTATTATTTTACAACAAACTAAATGTTTAACTCTCAGTGAAAAAAAGTTGGAAGAAGGCTATTGTTATCAGCAGTGTCTGTCTGATGGGTGGCCGTTACACTTTCATTGACAGAGCGCCTGTGTGCGTGAAACTTAATGCCTCAAATAGTCTAGTAGTACACAAGTTACAACTGAAATTGACCATTTTAAACTTTCTACTCTCCCACAACAGATTAGATTTTCTATTAATAAAATGTGCGTTGTCATTCACTCGCCTAAACAAAGTGGCTGTCACTGACCGCCGCCCATCTGCTTCAAATTTTATTGTGTTATTCCCAGATAAGCGATATCCCAGTTTGCAAGTAATTTTAACCTCATCTCTACAGTAATATGTTCTCTTTGGATCACTTTCCAGCTGAGCATTATCAGGGGCAGTAGGAGATCCACAAGTTACAACTAAACATTTTACAATTTTAACTTGCAATGCAATTCATGAATGATAACGTCATTAATGTACTAAATTTTACTACAGATTAGATTTTCTATCAAAGAAATGTGCTTTCTCATTCCCTTGCCTTCACAAAATGGCTCTGTCACTGACCACCGCCCATCTCCTTCACATTTCATTGTTTTATTCCCAGATAAGCGATATCCCAGGTTGCAAGTAACTTTAACCTCATCTCCATAGTTAGATGTCCTTGGTGCACTTTCCATGTGAGCATTGTCAGGGACAGTTGGAAATCCACAAGTTACAACAATTACTGAAACTGATTATTCAAAACACAGCTCATTAATGACAACCCATTAGGTTACACATTTTTAATTATTCTTATGTTTATCACTTGCCTTCACAAAATAGGTCTGTTGGGGACCACATCCCATCCGCTTTACATTTTATTGTGTTATCACCCTTTAAGCGATATCCCTGGTTGCAAGTGACTTCAACCTCTTCTCCGTAATAATATATTGTTCTTGTGGCACTTTGCAGCCAAGCATTATCAGGGGCAGTTGGAGATCCACAAGTTACAACTAAAATTGACAATTTTGACTTACAATACAATTCATAAATGACAATTTCATCAGTTTTTTTAGCATCACAACTGATTAAACTATCAAGCAGTTGCTGTTAGCCTAGCTTATTTGATTTCACTAATATCTAAAATACTATGCATCTTTCCATAAGTCTTGTGCACACTGTAAGCTAGCATGTGTGCCAAATGAAATATTCTGAAACATATGGCCAATTACTTGCCGGCGTTAATAACGACGGTTAGGGGCAGATCCAAAACATTCTTAATAACAAGATCAAGATATGCCACCAAAGTTTTCAATGACACAATGTTTTGGATCCATCACTACCCATTGTCATTAATGCCGGCAAGTCTGTTGACGGCCACAACTTCGGTGGCGGTTACTGTATATTTGTATGCGTTTTACTGACCTGAAGAATGATATTCAGCTTGAAAACCTTTGTATGGAAAGTTAGCGTCACTCTTAAAGTGAACCATCATTGAATTCCCAGATGAATTTATAATACCAGGATTATCTTCAGGAAAATCTCCACAATAGCTGCCCAATAGCTGTGACTGCTCATTGGCTCCATCATACACCTGACCATCAAAATAAAATAAAATAAGATTTATGCCAACAAAATCATAGGCTGCTTCAGCAGCATACCCTCAACATATTTAGAAAATATATAAACAAATAATATTGGCCTATGTGTATAACTGACAAGAGCTGTGACTCAAAATGTAAAATATACATTAATTCGTCAAAACCTATTGATTTAACTTAATTGGTATCCTTATAAACATGATTTTATGCAGCAAGCAATTTTTACCCTATTTTCCATTATTATGAAAAGAGTGTGAAACAATTGTCAAAATGAAGTAGTTAAAGTAAAAGTACGATGATTTAGACATTTTCGCATCTAAATAACATGTATAATAGAAGTAGAGATATGGAAGTTTGGAAAAATATGGATTTTTACATTTTTATTGCATTACTATTATTCTATATTAATTATGGCTATGAAACAGTCAAAAAGCCCAACTACTCTATTAAAGACATATATTTTGGACAAAGCAAAAAAATTTGTCACCCGGCATCCACCTGCCCGCCCGCTCGCCCACTTAACCAGCTTACAGAGATTTTGCTGAATGTTTTTGCCGATGGTAAAAAGGCATCGGTAAAGCTTTTATTTTAAAGAAGCAAAATAACTAATTATTGTGTGAGTTTCATGTGAGGATGTAAGATTTGTTCTTGGTTAATCAAATCTTATGAGAAAGGAAATCGTTCATTTTCCATAGCAGATAGAGCCCATAAAGCTTTTATTTTAAAGAAGCAGAATAACTAATTATTCTGTGAGTTTAATTTGAGGATGTAAGATTTGTTCTTGGTTAATCAAATCTTATGAAAAAGGAAATTGTTCATTTTCCATGGCAGATAGAGCCCATAATCAAGATGTACAATTTATACAGATTGGACACAGAGAGTAAGAAAATGACCTAGAGCCCATAATCAAGATGTACAATTCATACAG
>OW028576.1:7767611-7780111 GCA_932294295.1 Alitta virens
GATGTGTTTGAGTTTCATGATATCCAGAAATCTAGTGACCAGGAAAAGGGAACGGTCTTGGTTCCCAAAGAATTCTATCATATTCCGCTCACTACCCTGATATCTCAGGATGATGAAGACAATTCCTCCCTACAAAGCTGGTGATATTTTTCTTTCACTGGTCCATATTGCTTTGAAAATAAGTGCAGACATACTTTCTCACTCACGGAGGGTTTGAAATTACAAAAGAGGCCAAAATGTCCTGCATACCAGAGAGCCTCTTTATGTTTTTAAAGATTCTGTATGGTGGACAAAGTACATTGGATGATCAGGCAGATGATTCTGGTGATGAAAGCCACAATGTTCTGGACAACCATGTATTGTCAGTTGTGCAAGAAATTGTCTATGGTGTCAGTAATGGGAAAATATGAACTCCAAAACACATAGGCTTAGCCAGCACATTGCACTAATCCACCAGATCAAAGCAATTAGTCGATCTTTTCCAAAAGGCAGGTCATATAATCAGCTATAACAGCATGCCTAAAGTTGATACAGCTCTAACTGAATCCACTCTGAAATCACTGAATAATGAAAATGGAGCATTGTGCCCAGAAACCTTGTGCCAAATAGATTCATCCATTTTTCTACTGACAACATTGACATTCTTGATTCTAGCCTTGATGGAAAGTCGACCTTTCATGCTACCCAAGTTACTGCTTGGCAAATAGGACCTCCTTTGGTTACTAATACTTTGTCAAGTCTTAAACCAATCCACTGAGAATCTGATTGTCCCAGAAGTGACTCATAAACACACCAGTGCCAAAATTACATTCTGAAGTACGTATGCAGTGGTTCTCTGCATCTGAGGAACCAAATCTTCATGTGGTATTGGCTGAGGCTAAGGATTTGGCTTTTCTGGTGAAACCAAGAGATGAAGACTTGAAATTTGGTTGGACACAATACAACCAAGAAAGGAGTCAGACTGATTCTCAAATAAGCTTTACTGGTTTGACTCCCATAGTGTTAAGCCCAGCGCATTGAATACTGTGGGTTCTCCCATGTCGACATATTGCTAATTCTCTGGGTCAACAGTATGTCATTCTAACAGCTGACGAGGCCCTTTACTCAAGACTAATGGAGCTCAAGGGGTCTCAAGGATATTCATTTCTTTTTCCACAAATTGATCTCGCAGTGATCTCATAATTATCTCGTGTGATGAGATCAGCGATAAGATCGCTGTGAGATCACTATGATATCAGATTCCTGACTGGGCAGCCTATCGAATACACAGTTTAACCAATCATTTTGTTTAACTAGGTAAACTAGCAAAGAATGTCCATAATTAGGTCGCTGGGCTGTGAGGTGACTACATGGCCAAATGTGCCACATGCGTTTTCCATGAGAAGGATAAACGCATGGAAAACGCATACTTTTTATATAATTATAATAAGGAAAAAACCATGTGTTTTCCATGTGTTTATCCAAACGCATGGAAAACGCACGTAGCACAATTGGCCATGTACACACAGTGTTTAGCGCTGATAAATCCTTCATGTGTCATTTTGTGAAAAACCAACCCTTGACAGGCTTACATTGGTTCAATTACAGTGGCGCCTTTGGGTATATATATTCTCTGTGGCTTGTACTATGAGACAGATACGTAGAATCTTAGAACAACATACAAATAGAAGAGATGTTGAGACTTTATCTTGAAAGTATATGCAAATTTGAAGAGTTGGGAGTTCAGCCATTGACAAATGTTATGGACCCTTTGAAACTTTAATTTTGGTCTAGTTTTTTGCAATTCTGCACTTTGTCTTTAATTTGTTTCTTTAGGTATGTACACAAATCAGGCCAATATGTAAATAAAGCTACGGATGGTTGGTCAGAGGAAAGAGCCTCGTTTTCCACATGTTTTGCTGGCGGGAGTTGAGTAAAGAACCACAAGTTCTTGGCAAGTTTGACCCTTGTGACCTAAATTCAGTCAAAGTCGTCCATTTTTTGACTCATTCAAGGTCTTCCTCTAAGGTATATCACATGTAGTTCCACGAGCTTAGCATCATTACACCTAAAGTTGTCTATAAGTGTGGTTGACAGACAGAGAGACAAAATGCAGGTACAAACTGACAGAGGTGCTGACCTTCACAATACCATAGGTCATATTAATAACCAAGGGTTATAAAACCAAAGATGCCAGATCAAAAAAGTGCCATAGTCACCATCTATAGCAAGTGTATGGCCACGGATATACAGTCCGGGGTCATGTGTTTAAATACTGAGTATTATACAACAATTTTGTTGTGACAACATTTCTGTTGTGATTAACCAATCAACAATGGTTTTAATATGAAGAAAATCATTTGAATTTTCTAAATAAAATGAAAATTTGAGGCATAACCACTTTCCCGAGACATTGTGTACAATTGATGGGTCATAGATGGTTTGTCCAATAAAATGTTTTACTGCAATGAAAAAGCTTTGATATTTTTCCACACAGTGTCATATTACCCAAATTCTTTTGTCACTGCCCTAAGATTGACAATGATAGTGACAATCACAACTTTGTAACTACATCCACTAAGTTGTCATTGAATATTTAAATTGAATATTTTATAACTTATTTTATATCATTGTCATTTTCCAAGACCAGTTGCACCAAGGCTTTCCGTTTTAAGTTTTTGATTGGCTGATTTTCAAGTAGTCATTCAAATTTTACGATTCTATTTCCTTTGATAAGTTTCCAGGCCCGCATGCTACAAACTAGCCCCACTGCATAAGGCTCCCTTCACCATGTTCAACACTGTGACACTGGGTTTTTTCTATATTAAAACTTAATCATGTGTTTGTCACACCACTCAGAATTTGCTACACCTGCCTTGATATTTCCAAATCTAGTTTTGTCACTCAGCTTTCCCTGTGTCTGCCAGCTGAATGGCTAACAATAATCAAGCTATTTGAGGCCTATTTTCATGCAGTGGCACTTGTGTTCTTAATTTAGCTCTCAATCCATGGTGATGTGTTTATCAAACTTTACTGGTTATTACTTGCATTTCATATGTTTAAAATTCATAGAATATTTCATCATAATCAACCTAGGTTTTGTTGTGACCTCCCAAACTTGATGGAATCTTGGAATATCATTGAATGCTGAGCTAAACTGAAAGTTTGGGTGTACTTGTTGCAAAATGGCAATTATACAAAACATAAGTCACACTTGGTAACTGTATATCTGATTTTAAACACAAATATTCAAATATTAATTTCAACAAAACTGAATAAGTGGTTATGCCCCAAATTTGCATTTTATTTATATATTACTCATGATGTTCTTCATATTTAAAACCATTGTTAATTGGAAATTTACCACAGAATTGTTGTCACAATCAAATGTTTGTATAATACTCAGCTGTAATGTAAACATATGAACCCAACTGTATAATTGTAAGAGTTTACACTTACCTTGAGCAGATGAACTGTGGTAAACAAGAAGGCAAAGAAAGAGAAAAGCAGGTAAGAATGGCCGCATTATGTTAGCCATTGTTACTGTCCCGTCATTGTTGTATATTCTGAAACTGCTCCGGGAACTTGCGCTTGGACTGGAAACGAGGAAGCTTTAATGTAGGCCTATCTGTTTTGTTGAAATTAAAATTATAATTTAATTTAATGAGAAATCCTGGAACTATTTGCAAACAATGATAAAGCTAATTAAACAATTAGTATTATAAATTATTCGTAATATAGTCGTGCAATTTGATCTTTGATATCGGGTATGCTAGATTGTTATAGAGGAGATGCCTGGTGACTATTTTGTATGTAATCTGTCTAAATAATTTATGCTCTGATATGCGTGTTATTGTAGGCCTACCGTATTTACTCAATTAGAAGCCCTCCCTTCTATTTTTTTGAGAGAGCGTCTAAGCAAGGCCTCTATTCGAGGTGGGCCTCTATTCGAGGTGGGCCTCCATTTGAGGTGGGCCTCTATTGTTTTAGGGGCAATGAAGGACATCTAAAATACTAAAATTTTAAGAAAATTCCTCTGAAAGACCTCAAATTCTGGACTTGAGCTCAGTTCATTGGTCAAATACATTGTCTGTTTGTGGGGAGGGGGCTTCTGTTTGAGGGAGGCATTTATTTTTTTGGTAAGGCAGCTAACCTGGGCTTTTATCCGAGGTGGACTCCTATTTGAGGTGGACCTCCATTTGAGGGGGTTAGAATAAAGATAACCCCTAGGAGTATAGCAATAGTCATATATGAAGCAGTATTATCTTTTCAAAGACTCTTGATCCCTTATTTTTGGTGGCCTGTTGCCCTGGAGACCACTGCTGCTGGTGTTTGTTACTTGTTGGTGCAACTTCAATCATGTGAACCAAGCCATGGCACAGCTCAGTCTATCACAAGCAACTAAAATGATAGTGTTGTCTATCTATACAATCCTGAGGGATTATATATATCATCTTTATTCATACTCTTGGTATACTAATACAATACATGGTTTATACTATAATAATAAAAATGCCTCAATAATTGATTTAACTACTCATTAGAAGTAAAGTCTAATAACTCTGCCAGTCCATCCCTCACCATTGACATTTCACGAACAGTGTGTGCTGCATGCAAATAACAAGTGTTTTGCAGTCACATGGACATACTGTCCAAACGTTCTTTGTAACATATTTTCCATCTATTATAATTGCAAAACATAAGAATCTCAGTTAAACAGAGAGACAGTTTTGTGCAGCACCATTGCACATTGGGAGCAAAGACAGAAAGTCTTGCCTAATCCACCCACCCATGTATATTGTATTGCATATTGTTATATGCTTTTAGTAAATCATAATCTTGCATCTTTGCTTGTTGGATCCCTCATGTAGTGTATTGAACTTCATTCTATGTTCTAAAGTATTGATAGTTCAAATTCAATGTGATCTTACATTACCACAATAGACTGTTTATGTTGTTTGACTTCCATTGAAATGACAACAAAAAGTATTTAAAGTGATTTTAAGAAATCAGGGGGGGGGGGGGCTAGTATATAAGGGGCACTGCATATTGCAGAATACGTACATCATAGAAGATCCAGAGTTTATTGCCATTTTGTCACCACTCACAAAGTGAAGTCTGACTAATTACTTGTTGTGCCATCATCATTCAAAGGATTGTTAAGGAATATTAAGATCAAAGAACTGTCAAAGGACTGTCGAAGGACTTGTGGAAACGTCATCAAGATTTCAAGATGTACATTAGTGCTAAACATTAGGATCTTCAGTTACACATTTTATGGGTTGGGGGCCTAGTTCAGTGGTAGCGCGCTGGGCTTTCAACCACTGGGTCCCGAGTTCAATTCCCTGTCGAGCCTAATATATGTTGGATGGCTGTATCATCCTTCATCTCATTGCCATGGTCTCTGCCTGTCCTAATTAGCCCATCAGGTGCAGAAATACAGGAAGTAAAGCCCGAATCCACCACCACCACCTCAGTAACACATTTTAAAAGAATCACAATATGTTCTGATATACCAGCCGGGATTTATTTCAAAGTTAAATTAATCAGGCTTGAAATATAGTCCACACCCTCATACAAACCATTGGGCGTAATCTCCCATATTAAAACTACACAACCAACAAACTAATTACAGATGTGATAATTAATGAATAGGAACTGTTCCAGGGATGTTGGAGGTCGTCTGAATATTCATGTTACAGGATATATTACACTGATCAATATGAATAATAATTGACAAAATAATTTTCTAGAATGTATGTACGTCACACATTGTGTATTTATATATATATCGACTGTTGTTGTTTGAATATAACATGCATGTTTTTGTTAATTCCAAACCTGAAAAAAATAGCTTTATATCTATCTATCTATCTGTCTATCTGTCTCTCTATCTATCTGACTCTCTATCTATCAAACTCTCTGTCTATCTGTCTCTCTATCTATCTTTCTGTCTGTCTATCAATCTTTCTAGCTGTCTATCTATCTGTCTGTCTGTCTGTTTATCTATCTGTCTGTCTGTCTGTCGCGCTGTCTGTCTGTCTATCTATCGGTCTATCTATCTATCTATCGGTCTATCTATCTATCTATCTATCTATCTATCTATCAGTCTATCAGTCTATCTGTCTGTCTGTCTATCTGTCTATCTATCTATCTGTAACAGGACGATGACTTCGAGTTGATGCCAAAGACAATTGTTAGGCAGTGGAGTGTTGGCAGATTTATCTCAGACTTTATGCTGAAGTCATGCATTTATGTCAAGATTTTAAAAGTTCTTCTTATGTTTATTTAAATCTCAATTGTCAATGGTCAACTCTGCAAAAAACATTAGCACTGTACCCGGGTTCAATCCCAGGCCTGGGCACCTTTCATGAGCATCATCCCAGCTGGATGTCGTTCGGATGAGACGTTAAATTGGTGGTCCCTTGTACTCAGAGTCTATGCAGTGGCACGTAAAAGATCCCACCCATGGGGTAAATGTGTAACATGGGTGGACTCCTCCTCTCTCTCACATCAATCAACCCTGGATAGCGGCAATAACTTGCCTTAGAGGGCTGCACTTCCCATATCTATCTATCTTAAATAACAAACGCATATAAATGTACCAAAAAGGTACCAAATAGTACTAAGAACTGTATCAACTTTCCAAATCAATATGATACAAGCATAATACATAATTGTTAGGAGTTGATTCTATACAATGAAACTGCCAGCTTCCAGTTGCCGGTACTATCACTTAGGATACTCTTAAACAAGTTATAATATAAATAGCATATTAGACAGCATCATTGCCATAATTACACGAATAACATGGATTGCTTATAAAATCCTATATTAAAACGGAACATGATCATAATTTGAAAAAAAGACATATAAAGTAAATTTATGTTACAAATGAGTACTTATTTAGCAATACGTGGTTGGTACACAATTTACAAGAAATTAACTTACCAATTTTTTGCTGTTAATATAACATAAATAGCAATGTTGGTACTTGTGTTCTCTTCAGCTCAAGGTCTGCCTAATGAATATGCCACAGGATATCCCATTTCCTGACTATTTCATTCTAGGTGTTACAAACAACATGACTTAATCAGTTTTGGTGTTGTTTATTAACTGACATACACACAAATGATACAATAAGCCATAAAAAATAAACAACAGACTCAGCTGATTAATTTGGAATATTTTATTGTCATAATTACAAATTTACAAGGAGAAATTACACTCTTCTCTTAAGATTATATAAATGATATATATATCATATAAATGATAAATCTATAAACATAACAAAAAAATAAGTAAAATATTCCCCAGGGTTGGATTTGTACCTAGTTCCACCAGCCCATACTCAGCCACTGTTGCAGGCTATAAATAGCCCAATGAAAACTATGTTGTTTCACAGTAAAATTCCATAGTTACCAGTTATGTCTAAAACATGAATTTGCATTTTGAATGTGGTGACCAAGTACTTTAATTAGCTTAAACTATGGTCATACAGCACACTTCCCCAAAGAGAGCTAGTATTGCCTTATAAAGTCAATCCTAATATGGGCATGCACACGAAGTGATGACAAAACTTCACCAGGCATGTCCTCAAAATTTTAAATATGATTTTAGGTACAGTCAACCCCATTAATCCGGGCCTCACTTATCCGGTTCCCTCGCTATCCGCACACAGTTGGCTGGGAACAAATATACTTAGTACATTTATATATATATTCAGTCATCCGGTTAATTCCCTCATTTATCTGCTCAGTTAACTGGGGAATGAAGGTGTGCGGATAAATGAGGGTCGACTGTACTCTAAGCAGTCAGATATCCTTATAATAAGGCTAATATGAGGTATTCTATAGATTGAGATCTGGTACAAAGTTTACTTTGATCTTCTCTGGTGAAGCCTGGAATTGTCGAATCCCGTAAATTTCTTATGACTTGGAGTACGTGCTTTGTGAGCACAACTTCGTCCATGCATGAGTCAGGAATATTTGGAATAGATTTGCCTGTCTCTTTTGCAATCCTGATATTTCTATGATGCTATTTCCAGACTTCATACACATTTTGCTAATGAATTTTAAGTTCATTGTGACATCTTAATTAGCATCGCTTGGATCTGCTTGATCTCTTGAACACCTGACTCTGAGAATGCGGAGTCCCAGTCAGATGTGATAGAATTTGAGGAAACGAATATGAGTCATGTAATGCAATCCTAGGAGCCTACGTACACAGCAATTCCATGCTGTATGGAATTGCTTCACATGTGAGTCTGTGATGTCCCAAGCCTGACATCCATACAGATGGCAGCACTGCTTTGCAAAAATCCTCAGCATTTGTTATGTTTGTCACCAGGGCATTGACATTATATACATGTACTAACGTATCTCACCGATCTTGACTATTTGCCTTGATGCGGCACCTTGATTGATGGTGGTGCCTTGATTGATGTTGGTGCCTTGATTGATGGAATGCCATGCCATACCATGGCTGGCATATGGATTGACTCACTGAGTATGATTGATTATGGGATACCTTGATTCATGATGCACATTCATTTTAAAAAGTACATGCCATGGAGTAGTGCAAAATTCACAAACGATGTTTAATTTCTTGTCACAGAGAAATACCTGTCCTTAATCTTTTATCAAATAAATGTGCCTAAAAAGATATCAATTTATAATTAATATAATTTAAGAAGTTTGGAATTTGCATTAATGTTTACAAGTGCCATGTTTTAGCCTCAGTATGTTTAAAAAAAAAGAAGTAGGCCTAGACATTCATTTATTATTATATATATTTTTTTTTAAGCCTTTCAGGTAATAATAAAAAACTATTTCATTGCACATGTATGGCAGCGCAGTGTTAAAAAAGGGGCAATCCTATAGAAAATCATTTGACTATCTTATCTTATCTATTATCTTGTCTATTATCTTATCTATCTTATCTATCTTATCTTATCTTATCTTATCTTATCTTATCTTATCTTATCTTATCTTATCTTATCTTATCTTATCTTATTTCTCTATCTTATCTTATCAAGGAAAATACATATTATATTCTCCTTCTTATCTCATGAGCAGCTCATTACTTATGAGCGCTCTCGTGACGTCATTTTGTTCGACCAATGAGAGCGCGCGACACATTTAGTGACCTACTTTCACAAGAGGGGATTCCCGCTCCAAATGGACATGGCCAGATGACTTCGGTGCGATGAAGGCTCATATATTCGCTGTTTTTAGCGTGTTTACATTCCTGATTAATGTAACATCATGTCAGAATGGTGAGTAATATGCAAGGTCTTCGGACGCTGAGTCTGCAATCGTGTAATTGCACCGTTTTTGCACAAGAATTGGGTGAAGTAGCTGGCGTTGTTGACCAATGTTAAACATCATCACCATGTTGCAACAATATCTCGCCACGAAATCGTCGAAAGAGCTGAAAAGATTAATGATGTACTAACGATCAATGAATTATTGACTTTTGACCACATTGATAATAAAAATCCTGGTATTAGAATAACAGCTGCTCTTGACATAAATGCGTGTATAGTTTGCTGTTGGCAAGTGTTGCTGCATATTTATGTTGATGTTTTTATTATGTTACAGACTTAAATATATTAATCAATCGCAAACTTACAATGACATGATAATGTTAATTTAATAAATGTTGAGATTTCTAATTTGGCAATTTTTTATAGTTTGCCAAATTTATTGAACTTTGCATGGACTTAGTTTTATCCCATCAATTTTTTGTTATAAATTAAGCGATCGCATGGGGATCAGGGACGTGTGATGGCCGAAGCTGATCCTGACAAGATGTAGATGTAGTTATTAGTGTCCTGCAGTGTCCTGCAGTTGCTAAATATTGCAATTGCAATTGAAGCTATTATACAATATACAGGAGAAAGTTTAAGAGCAAAAACTAACAAATTGGTGCATTAGATGGTATGGGAAAGCAAAGCCAAAAAAAGGGAATGTAAGTGTCTGAACAAAACCGTAAGTAATATTATGGATTCGTTTCACTTTAATTTTTGCAGTATCAGTGTGGGTCGCCAATAGCCCGGGACGACTGGTCTATCAAGTGACAACAGTGGGTACCAATTTAAGTGTCCAATGCAAAACCAAGTCGGCCGGTGCTGACATTACCTGGTCAAAATATCCGTCATCAGAAAGAATAACAATCAAGAAATCCCAAGAAAGGTGGGTGCATTGATGGTGTGAATAGAGTAGTAATAATTATACAATAATGTTCCAGCTAAGATTTGAATTGGGCATGGCGCACAAAAATATTAGGGCACCTAAATATACACATGTAGGGTGCCCAGCTAGTTGAAAAGCAAAAAATAAATAAAAATTGGCATGGTGCTGACAAAATTGGGCAAGGGATGTCGGGCATGGCGCAGCCCCATGCTCAAATGGCCTAGCTGGAACACTGTTATATCCCGAATAGGAGGGAGTTAACTAACATTTTTGTTGGTTATATCCCTATGCCGAAGGCTAACTCCCGACTATGATGGTTATAAAGAATATTTATAACTAACTTATACTCCAATAGACATATTTGCTAATTTGCTTGATTTGTTTGACTACCATTGTCAAGCAATTAAAGTACAGTTTGCACTCAGGATCTAGGTGGAGTATAAATAAAATTAAAGGGGAACTAACACCTTCAGCACTTTACCTCTCAGATGCTAGCTTTGGTCCATTGAAACAAATCCCCGATATTCATAACTTGTATATATGCCCTGGTAAAGTAATATCCTGCATTTATTAGCTCCGTGTTGTGAACTACGGAGGCCGCCATTTTCGACTTTTCCGGATGTTTTGCTCTTGCCGGAAATACGTCACTGTTGTACTACAGGTCTCAGCATGAGAGCCAAGTATTCTAGAGGCCCTGCATTTCAGTCAAATTTTCACAAACAGGTGTTAATTGCACTTGAACCTTTGTTATAAGAGCATGTGACAGTTCTCACCAAGTGTCAAGAAGATTGTTATTGAACAATTTTAGACAATGCAATTAATTCTCCATGCATAAATGACGGCCTCGTGGTGAAAAACAATGACTTTGAAAATTTTGATAACTGAGTACTTAATTAAAAAAAAAAAATTCTGAGTATTTTAGAGTGACAGGTATTACATTCTTGAATTGTTTGCAATGAAGGATTTGGTTCACTAGCCTTCAGTATAATTGCAATGAACTTAACAGGTTACCTTATATTAATACACGGCACTGATTGCACTTAACACCTTTATGAAAAGGTGTCAGGCTAAATTGCTTTTATGTCAATTTGACACTGATGGTAAATAAAATCTTTTTTGGCCTATTACCATGACTACAGACCTTTCCCAAGTCTTCTGTGCATGGATCAGACTTCAGCCGTTCAAATCAAGACTAGAAACACCCTACCATATGATATAAGAAGTAAAAAACAAACAATCTAGTTTCAAAAGCAGTCTGAAGATATTTATATTCCGCAGATTTTATGAATAAACACTCATCTGAAAAGCGATGTATAAAATCCAAAAATTGGTTATAGTTTTTAATATCTATGGTATTTCATTGTTGTACTATAATGATGATCATATATGCCTATTTGTTAATTTTATAACACCAAGGCTTAATGGTTTGGGAGGGGGGGGGGGAGTGTTCTAATATACCTACATAAATACAAATCATTTCATTGCAATTAGTCAAAAATAAATTCAACTATCTTTTCATTAAATTGCAATAAACAATGAAATGGATTAATTGCAATCTGCGCAGATTGAGGAATTAAGGATGTAATTTTCTAGGGCTCCAAAGCCCAGCTTGTTATATACTCTCATTAGGATTTAGGACATAAGTGACGTCACCAGCTTCCGTGCCGTGTGCAATAATGGCGGCCCCCAGAATTTCGGCGGACAGTAAAAACGGCACTCTTAATCGGCGTAAAATCACACTAAACATGACTTTTTAACAATTTTTTTCACTACAATATATTTCTTAACATCTAATAGATCTTTTAAAATTAACATGCAAAAGTCCTTGTGTTCCCCTTTAAGCCAGGCTTGATGGTATACAAATTGTTCAATTTTACAGCTCTGTAGTTGCATGACAGTAATTAATGAATACAATTATTCCAAAATCGGAGAGGACAAAACTTTCTTTAGCCCAGTAACACAGACAAAACAGTGTCATATTATTTCATGGAAAATTGTCGGATCACATTAATTAATTCTTACCCAAGTATTAAACAATCAGAAACTGACCAACCTGACACAATTTATAATTACAGTATGTTCCGATATTAATCACACTGATAATCTCATGAAACAATGCTGTACTTAAGCCAAAAGACATTCTATTTTTCTATGTTTCTTCACATGGGGGAAACTGACATGATTTTCCGATATTTAGAAAAAGAAGTGAGCTAGTTTTTGCGTCATGGTTCTGTGGTATTAACCATCGCCATTGGGACCTCATTTAATTGTTCTTGGGACACATTTCTCTTCACATACTTCCCGAAAAGCTAAACAAAACTTAAG